>JAMWET010002687.1:92500-202500 GCA_024036415.1 Prochilodus magdalenae
ATGTTATATTTAGTTGATGTATCTTATATTTCTTAATTGTTATATTCAGATTGTCTCCAGATAGACGAATAGGCAGAAGGGTCTAAGTCTGGAGACTCTGAATTTGCCTTTGTGTCACTTGCAAGCCAACAAACAACAATGATCTCAAATCCAGAATGATGAAAGTGCAGGGACTTGCTACATAGTTAAACGTGTGTTGTTACCCCAGCAACCCATGCAGACAGGCTGGTGATGTCTGGACACACAGATCTGAACTGGTCATTTTCAACAGGAGAAATGGCTAAAAATACGGATTTAAAGCTGGACCAGTTTGTGACTTCAGTTCACAAGTGCTGTTAAAAGGAAAGACGATGTAACACGGTGGGAAACGTCCTTCTAGCCAAACCCTTTTTGTGAAGCGTTTCAGGGTGAAATGGTAGACTGTTTATACAAAAAAAAAACAGTACAAAAATTCATTCTCTGTTTCCACCTTCATTTCCTTCTGTGTACTTCTCAGCATCTCTCACCTTCACCTTCTTTCTTTCCCTCTCTCCTGTCCTTTGCAGTCCTCTCTCCTACATTCTGTTTTCTCTTTCATCTTCACCTTCTCTGCTTCTCTTCTCTCTTCTATTTCTCTTTCTCCTCTCTCCAGCTTCTGTTTCTCCCTGCTCTTCTTGTCTTCCCTGTCTACAAACCAGGCACATGTTTCTTTGAAAGCTTTTAGAATATTGTTTGCTGCTAGAGCCACCAAACAGAACCAGAATGTACTTTCAGTCATTCGAGATTATCATATAATAGTCTGATAACGATCAGCGAACAGGATGCTTCTCACTGCTCAGGATGGGAGCTTTTTGCTGTCTCTGTGGAGCTTTTCTTGCTCAGTATGGGCTGATTTTCGTTCCTTTTGGTTCTAATGTTTATGCTAACACCTGACTAGCTCTGTTCAGGTGTTTGGCAATGTGGTAGTAATACATTGAATAGCATTAGATATCATCACAGAACAAAAAGATGTCAGAACAAAAGCCTGAGTCTCGTTTTCGCTGTTTTTTTCTTTTTTAAGGAAGCTGCCCTTTATTGTGCAAATATTTTATGATGACTGGATGAATATAAAATATCCCGAATTACTGAGAACCTGTTTACATGAACTTACATGAAAGTTAGGCATGTTCCTTCTTCCTCCTGTGCATTGACCATTTTGGAAAAACAAGGTTTCTTACGCAGGTTTGAAGGTACACTGTCTCTATAGGGTTTTCATTTGTTGCTTTAATGGATGACAATTTTATGCTAAATTGTTTGCTTAGAATAAACTGTATCATCCAAAACCAAGTATTGATTTTTGGGAGTATGTATTTATGTTTTAGTATTAATTACAACAATCAGCATCAGGCAAGACACAAGACATTACCAGGCCAGTCTTACACCAAACCCACTCAAACACTCCTCAGTGCTGAAGAGGAACGTGTGTGTGTGTGTGTGTGTGTGTGTGTGTGTGTGTGTGTGTGTGTGTGTTTACAGTGGTGCCCTCTCCTTGACACCGGGAACCAACTACATGACTGAACATACATTATAGATCCATTGACATGACTTTTAATATTCAACTGCTACAGAAAAGAGAGGAGAGGTGAGGAGAGGAGAAGAGGAAGAAGGAAGGTGGAAAAGAAAAAGAGACAAGAAGAGAAAAATAAGATAACAAGAGGACAGGAGAAGAAAGAAAGTGAAAAGGAAGAGGGAGAGAGAGAAGAAAGGTAAGGAGAGCAAAAGAAAAGATGAGAAGGGGTAACAAGTAGGAGGACAGGAAAGAAAAAAAGACAAAAAAAAAAGAAGTGAGAAGAAAAGAAAGACGAGAGGAATAGAAAGTGGGGAAGAAGGAGATGAGAAGAGAACCATGCTTGTGCTCTTCCTGTCATAACCCTCCAGCTGTTCTGCTACTCTGAGAAAACCAGTGCAGGATGAATATGAAGCCCATTGGGCTGTTCAGCAGTGCAGCTCTGAGTAACAGGGTATCTGCAGAGGTTTCCTCAGGAAGGAGGATGATCTAAACATTACCGACCAGAAAAGGTCCTCCATGAGCAATCAGTGATATCACAGGTACACGCAGCCCACCTAGTTGTGACACTGCAGAGAGTCTTCACTGCCTACAGCTTCTCTCTCTCTCTCTCTCTCTCTCTCACACACACACATCCTACTCATATACATACATGTTTGTCTCATTTACACACAGCTTCTGGCTTTTAAACCCAGGATGTAAGCAAAGACAGACATGCACATGCAGAATGTGGAATGAGTCAGGATTGTAAACAAACAGAAATCCTCATTCTGCTCTCATTTAACTGCTCAGAGAGAAAGGCGGTCACAGATCAGCTGAATAAGACGACAGGCGGCTCCCTTTTCCACAGGAGCCGTCTCTGGAGTGTGAAGGACTCTACACGGACCTTTTTATATAAGCAAAGGCGACCAACCTCCTTCTACATATCCTCTCTTTCTCTCTGTCTCTCTCACTCCTGAGCACCACGTCAGAAAGTGTAACGTGAGCATGAGAGGAGAGGTCCAGAGGGTATTTTGGCTGGACTGGCTGTCTGTTCTTTCTTTGAGTACTCCGGAGAAAGACTACACAGTCAGAGAACAAAAGAGAGAGAGAGAAACAGCAGAAGAGACGGTAAAGAGAAGAGAAACGAGAGCATGTGAGAGAGATAAAGAGAGTTTTTGTGTGTTTGTTTTGTGATGTGTTTACTCAACCAGTTCGTCAGAGAGCTGCATTCAGCAGTGCAGTCCGGTATGTCAGCACACTGATCATTGGGAAGTAGTGAGAGAAGCAGCGTGTACAATAAAATCTCCCCAAAGCCACACCGAGGAAAGCAGGTCAGTGCAGCTCTGTGTCGTTGCACAATTCTTCCAACTATGCTTTGGAAAAATGATCACTGTATGCATAATATATCAAATCTATTCTTAGCCAGAGTCCGTATAATTACACCCCACCTTCAGCAGCTCCATCGTCTAGGGCTAAATCTGCATGATCAATAGTTTAAACCTCAACCATAAAGCAGCAGGAGCTCTGGCCAACAGCTTAATCATCACTACATCTGTGGTAAGTATGCTTCCCTGCGTTCTACAGCAGTGGCCCGGTAGTCTCTAGAGTGACACTGTCCAGTTTAAAGACTTACAGACCCCCCTGGTGATGATGGTGCTGTAGTTTGAAGGGGGTCAGTACAGTGCTTGCTTTTTTGTTAGCCGGCTAATAATTACTGTAATAACAACAATAACGATTACTACCAATAATTGTTAAAGAACAGCTGAAACAAGCTGACATATTACTGGGTATCATTAAATCATAATTCATGATAATAAATGGCCATAACAGCATTACTTATTAGAGGATGTGTGTTTTAAGTCAGAAGATGACTTGTATTGCTTCTACATTTCTGATTAGCCTGCAAACGATCCATTAGAATGTTCAGTTTAAATGAATTCACCAGATATTTTCTCAGAAGGACTAACACTGTGTCCTTCATCTAAGCACAGTGTGTCTCATTAACATCCAAAATATGACAGGCGCTGTGACACATTCATGGTTTAATACTTTTGAACATATGGTATTTCATTTTTAAGACGAAGCCTCATGCTCCGGGAAGACTCTGTCCTTGTTTGATAGTTGATATTTGTGTTGTGGGAGAGTCTGTTAAGCACACACTGTCTTGTACTTATTTTCTGAATTAATGATTTAATTTTTTTTCCATCCCCCTGTGATTCACCACTGACAAACTCAAGATCAGACCTCTGATTCTTTAAGGTGAACCCCTGTGTTGTTTTAGGGTGTTCGTGTTATGGTCTTTTGTGAGATGATCTTTTTTTTTCAAATTGCAACCTGATTACTTATCCTAGAGCTCGACATGAGAACAAGCGATACATAGCTTTTGTTCATGTGTCCATAATAGTTTAGCTATACTCCTACAATTATTACTACTGCTGCTGCTACTACTACTACTGCTACTGTTACTACTACTACTACTGCTACTACTACTACTGCTACTGTTACTACTACTACTACTGCTACAGCTGCTACTACTATTACTACTACTACTGCTACTACTACTACTGCTACTGTTACTATTACTACTACTGCTACAGCTGCTACTACTACTGTAACAGCTACTGCTACTACTATTACTACTACTACTGCTGCTACTTCCACTGTTACTGCTATTGCTACTATTAGTTTTACTACTACTACTATTGCTACTACTACTGCTACTGCTACTATTGCTTCTGCTATTACTACTACTACTATTACTACTACTACTATTACTACTACTACTGTTACTGCTATTGCTACTGCTACTACTATTACTACTACTACTGCTACAGCTACTGCTACTATTAGTATTACTATTACTACTACTACTGCTACTGCTACTATTGCTTCTGCTATTACTACTACTACTGCTACTACTACTACTGCTACAGCTACTGTGACTGCTACTATTATTACTACTACTGCTACTACTACTGCTACTGCTGCTACTACTACTGTTACAGCTACTGCTACTACTATTACTACTACTGCTACTGCTACTACTGCTGCTACAGCTACTGCTACAGCTACTACTGTTACTACTACTGCTACTACTACTGTTACTGCTATTGCTACTGTTACTACTATTACTACTACTACTGCTACTACTACTATTGCTACTATTGCTACTGCTATTACTACTACTACTGCTACAGCTACTGTGACTGCTACTATTATTACTACTACTGCTACTACTACTGCTACTGCTGCTACTACTACTGTTACAGCTACTGCTACTGCTACTACTATTACTACTACTGCTACTACTGATACTGCTACTGCTGTTGCTACTGCTACTACTACTACTGCTACAGCTACTGCTACTGCTACAGCTACTACTGTTACTACTACTGCTACTACTACTGTTACTGCTATTGCTACTGCTACTACTATTACTACTACTACTGCTACAGCTACTACTACTATTAGTATTACTATTACTACTACTACTGCTACTAATACTACTATTGCTACTGCTCTTACTACTACTACTATTACTACTACTACTACTGCTACTACTGGTACAGCTACTACTGCTGCTGCTACTGCTACTACTACTACTACTGCTACTGCTACTGTTACTATTAGTACTACTACTACCACTACTACTATGGCTACTACTACTACTACTGCTGCTGCTACTATTGCTATTACTGCTACTAAGCCTCTACTCTAGCAAAGTGTGTTGTAATAAGCAGGGAGGTTGTGGTGAATGATATGTGCTATCTCCATACAAACTAAATAAAGGCATATAACAGGTAATAATACAGAACAGATCGTCTTTTAGCCAGTTTAACTAGTTTAGTTTTAGTTTTATTTGAATACTAGTGTTACTCAAAGCAGGGAAAAAAACAGTTTTCCTTAATAGCATTTTAAATGGACATTCACTCTACTGTATGTGTATGAAACCACAGCAGAAGTGTTAGTACATCTAGCCCTCTTGTCTCAAACACAGATACAGGTGCATGCACACACACATATACACACACACACACACATATGAGCAAAATCATATCACTGGTGTAATTGTTACTGTAATGCGATTTGAATCATTAGACTCCTGGCCAGTCACATCTGCACCGGTCATTTCATTTGGAGCTGAGCCAAAGAGTAGCACTCTCCACTAAATACCAACACATGCTGTCTCACTGGACCACATCAAACAGACCACTAGGCAAATGTGGCTAAACAATCTATTTAATCGGGTCATTTGTGTGTTTATTAAAACGAAGTCTCCCAACTCAGCCCCCACGGAGCCTTCCCAGCCTCAGAGCTGCAAGAGTTCTCTGTTTGGCTCAGCATGTCTTACAGGACTCACATGTTGTCGCTGTCAAAAGCCTGCAGTCAATTATGTGCCATTTCTAAAATACAAGGTTGCGTCTCTCCATTATTCTATTCATCTATATATGGATACATACCAGCATTCACACTTCCATTCATCTTTTTACATATACACCTATTCACATGTACATCTTTTCACATTTGCATCTATACCTCAATCTATTATTTTATCCATCCATCCATCCATCCATCCATATGTGTATCTATACACACATACATACGTATTCATTACTTTTAAATCCATCCAATCCATCTTCTTCTCCACATCCCTAGACACCCATACAGTTACTCCATCCATCGTTCATCTATCCATCCATCACTACTCCATCCATCCATCTATCCATCCATCCATCCATCCATCCATCCATATATCTATACACACATACATACGTATTCATTACATTAAATCGTTCTTCTGCCCAGACCCTCACTACTCCATCCATCCATCCATCCATCCATCCATCCAATAATCCATACATTCATATGTGTATCTATACACACATACATATGTATTCATTACATTCAATCGTTCTTCTGCCCAGACCCTCACTACTCCAACCATCCATCCATCCATCCATCCATCCATATGTGCATATTAACATGCATACAAGCATTCACACATCATTTATCTTTTCACACATCTATCCATTTTCAGCCCTTTCCTCTTTCCATCGATCTCCCTCCATTTATCCATCCATCTAATCATCCAAATGTACCTACATACACTAATATGTGCATTAATCCATTCTTTCTTCTGCGAAGGCCTTCATTGTTCTATCTTTTCATACATCCATCCATCCATCCATCCATTCATACAGGCATACAGGTCTACTTGCATACACGTTCATTCAGTCTTCTGTCTATCCCAACATTGTTCCAACCATTCATCCAACCACTTATCTAACTACTCATCCATTCACCCATTCTAAATACCCGCCCCCTCTCCAACTACATCAGCATGACTGACATCATTGCATTAGTATGAGCTGTCCTCCTCAAACCTGCACTTGACTGACTGGTTGATTTGACAGACAGGTGGCAGTGCCCTAGCTTCTAGCACTAGCTCTAGACGGAGAAGCAGCTTTATCTGCTTCATTACACATTTGGCTCACAGCCTACAGGCAGACTAATGGTGATCTCAGCATCCCCTGCATCCAGCACCACTGCTGCTGTTAGCCTCCGTCGACCACATGGCAAGTAAAAAAAAAGAGAGAACTTATGAGGACACCATGAGCAGTAGAGAGAGAGAGACTGAGGGAGAGAAAGAGAGTGTGCTGTGCGGCATTAGACGAACGGCTACTTCCCAAGGGAAGAGACAGCAAGTTTATTATGACACTATTTATGAGCCAGTCAACAAAGCCAGCGGCCATGAACGTAGGTCTAAATGAGATTGGCAGTACTACGACTTCAAGAAACTACCAGAACATCCTTATAACAGTCAGGCTACATGTATACAGCTTAACGGAATAAGAGTACATGTAATGTTGAGTATAATTGCCAATGGAATTTTCAATGGAACCAAAACCTCAGTACTGTTATCAAAACATTGTGAAATTGTTTTAGATGTTTTAGAAATGGCCTTGAAATAAAGTTATACTGCAATAAAATCTTGCTGTATTAATATTTAAATAAAGATTTTTTTACTTTACTTCTTGTTTTGTTGCACCAGTCATGGTTTACAGTCCAGTAGGAGAAACCAAGTCTACATTCACAACTGTCCTGAGACAAAACTCCAAGCTCCAGCATCAAGACCAAAGAGGCAGCGGTCAAAGAGGGCACCAGCAGCCTGGTAATATCAGCCAAACATCTACAAGGACCAAACCCCCCAGGCGCACACCATTAACACGACACATTCAGAGAGATGGTTCCTGATGCAACGTCAGTTTGCAAAGGCTCTGGGTTTATCACTAAGTACACCAGCGTGTCAAATTATAGCAGTACACATTCACAGTCTGCTGAGACAAACCGCTCGAGACTGAAGCATCATCATCTCATCAGATGAAAACGCTTTTACAAGAACTTTGTGCAGCTCTTCATCATGCTAATGGTCCAGGGAGCTTTCAGTGTAACTCCTGGTACTCGTAAATCTGGCTGCGTGTTGGCCTGTTAGCTTGGGCTTGGCTTGGCGCAGTACAGCAGGCAGATACTGCAAGGCAGATGGCACAGTCCAGGTCTCTAGAGGCCAGCTATCATGACTGTTTTTCATACAGCACCTCAATATACGGGTGCCTGCTTTACACCTGATCTGTGCTGCATAGTTACATGCACACACACACGCACACACCAACACACACACACACACACACCGACACACACACAGACACACACAAACCGACACACATACACACGCACACACACAGACACACACACACACACACACAAACCGACACACACACACACACACGCACACATAGATAGCTGCATGCACAAGTACTCAGATATTTGCACACTGATGTCAGGTTTATTCTATTTGATGTACGCTGCTGCATAATCTATAACAAGCAATGAAAAAGCAGCCATTGATTGTAATACATTTTTAAACAACATCTTAAAAAAAGCTCAAAAAGCCAAAGAGTAAATTATCTCTGTGATGGCCACTGCATAATTAAATAGTATTACAGAGGGGAAAAAGGAACTCTGGGTTTTCATTTTCAATTCAACATCTATCTAGAAATACCCAACGATTAAGATATAAATGACTGTCTACAGATTGTTAATTGCATTCAGAGAAATAAAATGTTAAATTTAGTTAATATGGTAAATGGTTTAAATCGCTTCTGAGACTTCATTGTGCATCATGTGTTCACTGAAATCACACAAAGTGGTTTGAGTTGAATTCTAATTAGCTGATTCTATTTCTAATAGTTTTTATGCATTACTCCACATTCAATTGAATGTGGTTAGGTTTAATTGATGAAGGGAGGAAGTAAAACAATGGGCTTAAGCTCATAGATTGAAGTGGGTCTAAAAGCACAATAAGAATCTGTTTTATCTGTGAATATAAACCTTCGGTTTTAACCATGGCACACGCTGTGCCAAAGAAATTCAGAAGTAATTCTTAAGAAGTTAATGCTATCATTTTAAAGAGTCTAGTTTTCACTTACATTGTTTGGCTAAAGCTACCCTCACAGAAATCTTAATTCTTAATTAAATCAATTATTTTAAAATAATAACACTTACAAAACTCCCGACTAATACACACAGGGTAAAAAATAAAACACTGCACTGAATTTATTTAGAGGTGTATGTCATATCTGCACGACCTCAACACAATTATTCATGAAGCAAAATTACTGAAATAGCCTCTGTGATAAATATAGTTTTGTGCCCAATTCTAGAGCCTTTCAGAGACTTCATTTGTTTCCTTTACAGTCAAAATAGTCATCATCAGTTTTCAACGTCAGCACAAAAGCATAAACAGGAAATTACACAAAGTCTTAACAATTACATATAATGTCAAATATATCACTGTCCAAGGAAAACATGCATGCCCATATTTGTTGATTTATACTTTTATGCTTTATTTGAACCCAGTAGCTGCTGTTTACCCCGTGTGAACATTCCATGATGAATGGACCAACACAAATGGCCCAAAACTGCTTGGAAAAAATATTCTGGTTCCATTGACTAACACTCCTGTAAAATTACCATTTGGAGATCCTTGTTTTTCCTTACACAGCAGTGATATGGTAGCATTTTGAGTGACGACTCTTTGCTTGTGCTACAGCTTCTGTTCCTTTCTGGAGACTTTCTTTCAGCATTTCAAAGAAAGCCAAACTCTAAAGTTCAGGAGTTGGTTGCTTTTTCCATTTTCTGTTTCTCAAGATCTGAGAACCCGAGGTATGTGACTCATGTTTTATTTAAATATCGTTCTCTCTGCTGATGCTGAAAAAGAGTCATCTGTACTTGATGGCCATCTTGACTGGAAACTGAATAAATGAAAGGGTGGTCTCTGACCATGGAGCTGATGCACAAACACAAACACACGCACAAACACACACACACAGACACAAAGGCATTCATACACACACACACACACACAGACACACACACACACACACACACACACACACAGACACACACACGCACACACACACACATACGTGCACACACACACAGACACACACAGAGACACACACACACACACACATACGTGCACACACACACACAGACAGACAGACAGATACACAGACACACACACAGACAGACAGACAGATACACAGACACACACACAGACACACACACACAGACACACACACACACAGAGGCATTCATACACACACACACACACACACACAGAGGCATACACACACACACACGCACACACACAGACCCAGACACACACACACAAACAGACACACACAAACACACACACAAACACACAGACCCAGACCCACACTCACACCTCAGCTGTCATGAGGGGCGTCGGTATGAGGCCCAATAATGACCATCATTAATCACAGAAAGTGCTGATGCAGAACATCTCCACACCTGCAAGGCCTCCGAGCAGCAAAGACACGTGAAACGTTACACGTGTCTCCTACAGCGCAATGTCATAAATTCACAGGGCTTTTCTCAGGCCTGTACTTTACACACACATATACCCATTTATTAAGTCAGCATCGTTCCGAGGGGCATCCCTGACGGCAGAAACTACAACCACACATAACCTCTGCTTGCTGTGCTTGCAAAGCGGTGTGGTATTAGTCAGGGCTTTCCGCAGGCAGTTTGGAAAAGGCTTAAGTTGGTGCATTAGTGCTCTAGATAGGCCACCTTCATGTCTTAGAAACTCAGTTTTGTGTTGATTTGACGTTCAGCATTTAGTTGGGCTCAGCACATGCACGCAGCCCGTTAAAGCGCACTGACAGCACCCGCTCTGCCGCCTGTTTATTTATTTACTTCCCGCTCCTGTCTGCTTTGATTAGCAGTTTATGCTGACTCCAGCCTCGTTTTCTGCACACACGGCCGTCCGAACATTTCCTAGTGAAACTGAAGTCGGAGGGATTCATCAGATTTCACGAGCGATGAGAACGCGCTCCGCTCTCGGGCGTGACCCTCCTGTTGACGCGGTGCACGACTCGCAGCCAGACAGAAAACAGACAACACAGTCGCGAGGATAAGATGGAAAAGACCCTCGTTTCACTGCTGAGACCAACAGCTAGACATAGGCGCTGTTTCCTCTTTGACGGAGACCCCACTGACTCGTTTTCTCGGGTTAATTTCGGGTCAGCTTTTGTGTTTAAAGCGTGCGGCTTTTGTTTGAGGTGCTGGGTCCGTGCCGAGCCGTCCACTCGAGTGTGGTGCGCTGTATTCAGTAGAACTGAGGCGGGAGCGGTCCATACACACGTGGATCTGAAATGAGTGACATGGTATTGTTTGTATTGGAGCCGGAGCTCTTCAGTGCTTACATTAGTTAACCCAGACAGTACTGAACCGGGAGCTGCCCACAGATGCGTGGTGCAAAGCTGGTTACATTGTACAGCTGGAGCTGAACCGGGCCATACCAGTATAGGCGCTGTCCACACACTCGTGGTGCTGAAACGGGTCGTATTGTACCGAATAGGTACATGCGCTGTCCACACACGCGTGGTGCTGAAACGGGTCATCCTGTGTTGAATCAGTATAGGCGCTGTCCACACACTCGTGGTGCTGAAACGGGTCATGCTGTACTGAATCATGATAGGGGATGTCCACACACCCGTGGTGCTGAAACTGCTTGCGTTACACGGGACTGAAGACATGTGTAGATACATGGCTGTTGCGCCGCCACACTCCTCTCAGTTATCTTTACTCCGACTCGCGTTAAACCAGACGAGACCAAACACGGTTGTGTGTATGTGTGTCCCGGAGTAGGGGGTAATGTTGAGGCTCCGCTGTAGTATCGCAGACACACACATCCACAGGCGCTATAGGCCACTGGACATGTCTGCACCTGGTGCTGGTATCGCTTGCGCCACCACGCACCTTGTAAGCATATTTTTATCTCATTCATTACGCGCCACGGTGTGATGGGTACATGCACTGCACACCTGTTTATCATTACTGTGCTATTTGTGAACACGTGTGTTGGTTTGGAAACACTGGTTCAGGCTGCTGTTCATAAGATGTCATGATGGACCGAATAAGAGCAAAGCACCGTAGCTATCCCCTGGAACAGCAAGAAAACCCTAGCAAAACGCGAGTCACATGGGCTGGGAGGCGTCTCAGAAATTCAAAATAAGGGGCTCACTGCATGCAGCAACAAGCCACCTTGTTTTGTTTAATATGCGCGTGGTGAAAAGGAGCTGGTAGGCACCCCAGTCATACAGGAGCAAGCCTGACACCGTGAACAATGAAGGAGACCAATCAGGGAGGCTCGGCGCGCTCGCGGCTCTACGCATTTGGGAGGTAAACAGAAACGGCATTGTAGGACAGCTGTGCATGTACCTGACTACATCACTGTGTAAGATAGGCTTGTGTGTGATAGCACCAGGCTGTACCTGACTCAGGCCATTTATGATCAGCCATATCCGTGAATACTGTGGGGGCTGAAAGAACACCTCTGCTGTTCCGTCTCTGCCGTAATACTCACACATAAGCGTGGTAGATGAACGCCCATCCTCGGGGTCTCTCCAGCACGTTGTAGAGGAAATTCTGCAGCCGTCGGTAGAAGGCATTTCTCTTGGGAGGCTTCTTCCCCGAGATGCTGGACCGCTGCTTGCTCAAGATGCTTCCGCGCTTGCTCGCCTCGCTGCCCGCTATCAGCAGAGCTCCGTCTCGACTCGAGTCCGCCGCACCCGCCTCGAGACCCACGAAACCCACCTTGAGCTTCTTTTCGGCCTGCGGTCCGGGGTAGACCCCGCCGTTGCGGGATTTCTGCACCATGCTCGGCTTGCCGCTGTCATGGAGAGGCGCGCGCGCTCGTGGGGGTTTTCCGCCCTTCGCCAGGTAGCAGCATCGCTCGAGGCGCGCGATGAATGTGAGAAGGGGGGGGAAGCGCGGAGCGCACGCGCGCGCGCAGGGCTACGTCTGCAAGAGCGGGAAAGCCAATAAGGGATGAGGAGAGGAGAGGCTGCTGCAGTCGCTCTCTGTCTCTCTGTCTCTCTCTCTCTCTCTCTCTCTCTCTCTCTCTCTCTCTCTCTCTCTTTCTCTCTCTCTCGCTCTCTCGCTCTCTCTCTCTACATCAGCACCTTCCGGCCACCTGACAACAGGAAAAAAAGTGTGTTCAATAATTCAGAGGATGGAGAGAGGGGCGAGAGGTGGGCTAGCACACACTGAACACGGAGAAGAAAGTCATTTAAACACAAAAAATTTGGAAGCATCTAATTGTCTAAAACGTCTTTGTGTGCTGTAGCATCATCATTGCCCTTCGCTGGAACTTGGAAGGGCCTGAGAAAGAGCCCATGGACATATTGTCCTCCCTCCACCAAACTTTACTGTTGACATTATACATTCTCGTAAGTAGCCTTCTCCTGGCATCTACCAAACTCCGATTCGTTCATCAGACTTCCAGACAGTGAAGCATGATTCATCGCTCCAGAGAACACATTTCCTCTGCTCCAGAGTCCAGTGGCAGCATGCTTTACATCAATCCAGATGACACTGAGCATTGTGCATAGTAATAGTAGGCTTGTGTGCAGCTGACAGGCCACTGAAACCCATTTCATGAAGCTCCTGATGCACAGTTCTTGTGCTGATGTTGCTTCCATTGGCAGGTTGGCACTGTACAGTGAATAATGCATCACAGGACATGATTGACATATGACTATACAGCTGTTGGCAATTAGCATGAAGAAGAAGACACAGGTACATGTCCATCTGTGTATGTGTGTGTGTGAGAGAGAGAGAGACAGAAAGAGAGAGAGAGAGAGAGAGAGAGAGAGAGAGAGAGAGAGAGAGAGAGAGAGAGAGAGAGAATTTCCAGACATCAACAGTGTCCCTTGGGAGACGGGCTGTGAGCTGCTGTAGATCAAGCTAATCTAATCATGATCAAAGTCTGATAAATTCAGCAGACACCCTACCTGCCAAAGCCTTTCACTGAGAGAGGAGGAGGAGGATGAACAGAGAGAGAGAAAGAGAGAGAGAGAGAGAGAGCGAATAATCAGGTACTAGGACTGGTATCTAACCCAATATGCTTTTGTAATCCCCTCATAGCTGCAAGACCCCAACCATCCATTATCCATATTCTGTATTCAGGACAGGTCTGCGGTGAGATGAAGACAGGTGAACAGCGTGCACATGGCACAGGTCCTCTGAGACAGGGCACTGAGGGCAGCTCTAACGACTCTGAGGACGCGCCATTCTTACTGAAATGATAACATGTGCATCCCAGCATCCTAATACCACCCATCACCTCTACATCAGCTGTGCTGTGTTCATTCCTTCTGGAGTTATCTAAATCAGGAACATCATAGAAACGTCTTACTCGTACAATATGCTGTCTTTAGCTCTCTTCATCTCCAAGCTTTACATTCAGGCTGATAGTGACCTGTGACCTCGTGTCACATATTTAAAATCAGTTTGTGGTAAATGAAGGATACTGATTCTCTGTATTGTTTCTATTCAGTTTCTTACTTATGCTTCACTGGTATTACTTACACAGTCATGTACCGCGGCATGTAACCGTAAAGGAACCGCTGGTTCTGGAATCACTGATAATGAGATTTCATTGTCACCTGAACCACATGACTGAAAGCTTGTCTAAGTCTCAGAGACCCAGATCTCCACACACAGACACGCATACACATATACTGATACTATAGCAACCCCACTCCACATCTCTCTCTCTCTCTCTTTCTCTCTCCCTCTCTCTCTCTTTCTCTCTTTCTCTCTGTCTCGCTCTCTCTCTCTCTCTTTCTCTCTCTCTCTCTCTTTCTCTCACTCTCTCTTTCTCTCTTTCTCTCTGTCTCTCTCTCTCTCTCTCTCCCTCTGTCTCTCTATTTCTTTTCTTTCTCTCGCTCACTCCCTTTTTCTCATTCTCTCAGTCCCTCTATTTCTCTGGCTTTCGTTGTATAGCTCTGTGAGTGCTCTAGGAAAGTATGTGCACTTTCTGAGAATTATTGAGCATTTCTTTTAAAATGATGTAGTAACATAACCCTCAGTTTCACAGGTGTTCATTCCAAAGATATGCAGGACCCTTCGGGGGTGACATTGTGTGGAAATGTCCTTATTTCTGTAGGCGGGTACACTGCACTTCACAGACTATTCATCAACCTGTACTTTTGTGTGCATGGCTTCATGTTTACCGAGCCCTGGAAATACCTGGCCTATTTGTTTAGACCTGTTGTAGATGTAGTAATATCCTGCGTTAACTGCAGGGTTAACCAGTTTATATAAAACAGTACTATATGACTTTACTACATGACTTACTATATGACTTTAAAGGTATACCATGCATACATACACTTGCACATATATGTACACAAATAGAGGCCTATATGTATTCTTTTTTATTAAACAAAATTATTTTTTTCATCAGCATTTTCACGATACTGTTTACTATCTATGCTTCTACTCTGTCATGATCACCTTATATATATATACTGTAGATAGATAGATAGATAGATAGATAGATAGATAGATAGATAGATAGATAGATAGATAGATAGATAGATAGATTACATAAACAAATTGATGAACATGGTGTTTGGGTTTCACATTTACGATAAAAGGTGGCACTGTGTGTCTGAGGGGCTGCTGAGGTATAGGACATTGCCACTGGGGACGACATGTGGATTGATTATAGTGCGCTTTATTGATCAGAGCTCGCATTCTCCATTTCCGACAGGAAACCAGCAGTCTTTGGGTTATCTCACGTATTTAATTACAGTACAGTCCCTGTGGGATTGAGCAGTAATGCATTTTATATTTTACTTTGTCTTATTGCGGCACTCCATCACACTGGGTTTGATATAATGTGTAGTAGAGAATTTAATTCAAGTCCTAAGATATTTACTTATAGGAAAGAGGGATAGGAAACAGGAACGCACAAGTACTAATCTAGCCTTATTAGTTAGCTAAGCAAACTAGTTGCCTGATGTATATACAGTGAGGAAAATAAGTATTTGAACACCCTGCGACTTTGCAAGTTCTCCCACTTAGAAATCGTAGAGGGGTCTGAAATTTTCATCTTATGTGCATGTCCACTGTGAGAGACATAATCTAAAAAAAAATCCGGAAATCACAATATATGATTTTTTAATAATTTATTTGTGTGTTACTGCTGCAAATAAGTATTTGAACACGTGTGAAAATCAATGTTAATATTTGGTACAGTAGCCTTTGTTTGCAATTACAGAGGTCCCGTAGTTTTTCACCAGGTGTGCACACACTCCAGCAGGGGTTTTGGCCCATTCCTCCACACAGATCTTCTCCAGATCAGCCAGGTTTCTGGGCTGTCACTGAGAAACACGGAGTTTGAGCTCCCTCCAAAGATTTTCTATAGGGTTTAGGTCTGGAGACTGGCTAGGCCACTCCAGAACCTTGATATGCTTCTTACGGGAGCCACTCCTTGGTTATCCTGGCTATGTGCTTTGGGTCATTGTCAATTGTCTCATCTGACCACAGAACTTTCTCCCCTTGCCCCGTAGTCCTTTCCAGCCTGTGGAGGTCAACAATTTTGTCTCTGGTGTCTTTGGACAGCTCTTTGGTCTTAGCCATGTTAGTGGTTGGAGTCTTACTGATTGTGTGGGGTGGACAGGTGTCTTTATGCAGCTAATGACCTCAAACAGGTGCTTCTAATTTAGAATAATAAGTGGAGTGGAGGTGGAGTTTTTAAAGGCGGACTAACAAGCCAGAATTTTTGTTGATTGGCAGGTGTTCAAATACTTATTTGCAGCAGTAACTCAAATAAATTATTAAAAAATCATACATGGTGATTTCTGGATTTTTTTTAGATTATGTCTCTCACAGTGGACATGCACCTAAGATGAAAATTTCAGACCCCTTCATGATTTCTAAGTGGGAGAACTTGCAAAGTCGCAGGGTGTTCAAATACTTATTTTCCTCACTGTATATGTGAATATTGTACTTATACTTAGTAGAATGTTTAACCCAATAAATGAATAAGCTCACTGGACCAAAAGTTTGTTGCCTTGTGTGTTTAGGGTAGTAGAAACTGCAGATGACTCCTACAGAAGGTGCAGCACAAGGACGATGGGGTTAATAATGCCGGCCAGGTGTGCAACAGTATTCATCTATTGAGAAGAGGTGGTACAGTGCAGTGGATATCTCATTCGATGTGCTGGAAATGGGTCCAAGGTAGATGATAATGATTGGCTAAAAGGAGTGATTGCATCTGGGTGTGCCAAAGACCATAATGTGATGGAAGTAGCTGATTTTGCAGGTGGAATCGTCTTGTCAGAATTGTGGCAGGGAAGGCATCCATCAAATCTGGCCAAACTGTGCAATTCTTTGATCCATAAGTGGCTATACATTGATGTGGCCTACATCCAGAAACCTGTCCAGTACATGCCAAATTAAATCACAGCTGTTCGTGCTCATGAAGGTATTTAGTCTAAAGTTGATTTAGGTTCAGCTAAATTACCGTATTTCACAGTATTCAAGTGCATGCTAAAATCAAGTGGCTCCTACAACCACGTGAGCAACATAGCAACAGCATCCGTGTCCGTGCACGTCTCTGCTCAAGAAAGTCATACGCACGAGTCCGTTTAGGAGCTCCACATGGGCCTATGCAGAATGTTTACAGATGTTTATGGTAAAGGCATGCTCATCTGCGCTGTACATGCTGGAGGTGAACATCATCGTAAGGCTAGCTAAAGTGGAAGCTGGGGTCTACTGAGTAAACAGTGCCATAGCTGACAGCTTCAGTTATAGCAGTGATAAATAATACATCATATCGAGACGGCATTTTTACAGAGGAGCACAGAAGCGTAAGAGCGAATGGAGGACAGCTTTTCATCTGTTCTGCCATGAGTTTCCATGACAACAGCTCAGTGAACAATAAGCCAGTATTATGTATGTGTGCTTCCTATCAAGATCCCTAATGTGCTCAGATGGGCAAGACTGATGCTTTCAATAAAGACATATTTATATTTCTACCTATATGTCTATATCTATATCTATATATAACAACAGCCACTCTGAGCTTTTGGGATCTTGATATATTACATATTTAATAGACAAATACCATCATGGATATTAATATTACGCTAAAACTGATAAATAGCAGGTTATTAGGACATTTCTCTATTGGATATGACAGTCAGTTTTGTAATATGCATGATATGTCAGACTTGTATTTTGGAATACATCATTATTATCTTGTGTTGCATCTTTTCTTCACGCTTATGAAAGTTTTTCAGCATAGATACTGAAACCTCTGCATGTCTTTCACATCCCCCTGTTTAAGCTCGGAGTGAATGGCTTTTCTCTCAGCTGTGTTTTTCTTGTAGCAGGCTAAAAATGATTTAATGAACTGCCACCACAGAGGGCCCTTGGGGTGAATAAACAAATAAAAGCCTCTGTGTCTCGGGGCGGGGGAGGATCTCTGCAAATGCAACTCAGGACTCTTTTGTGGATTCCTCCTGGTATGCAGAAGCAGATGA
Source organism: Prochilodus magdalenae (assembly GCA_024036415.1). Classification (NCBI taxonomy): domain Eukaryota; kingdom Metazoa; phylum Chordata; class Actinopteri; order Characiformes; family Prochilodontidae; genus Prochilodus; species Prochilodus magdalenae. The sequence continues at coordinate 110,936 of JAMWET010002687.1, forward strand.
AGAATGGCTGTGACTGTACGGGAGAAGCCTTAGTTGTAGGGTCGTGTGTGTGGTCTCATCTTACACAGTGAACCAAGATGAGCTTCTGTGTCTGCTTTGTCTCAGAAATTAATTTAATATCTCAGACGCCAGGATGCTCCACATTCGGTACAAAAGCAGGTTAGGGTAGGTTGCTATGGCGACTCGGCTCGCATCGTCCTCCACTCAAGCTCCAGGTAGAGTCTCTCCCGTCCTCATCGGCTTCTCCAAACCTGGAGGCTATTTGAACACAACTGCAACAGCAACAAAGACGGATCATACAGTGAAGACCACATGAAGTAGATGCACAGATGAACATGGATAATATGCCAACCATTTAGAATGACAAAGAGAAAGCAAACTACATCAAACGTAAATCACATGGCTGCACAATAGACACTAAATACTGGACTGTTTTGCTAAATGTTTTGATTATATAACTGATCGGAGAATAGGATGGTTTAGAGTATGCTAATGACTCAGTCATGGTTTGTCTTCTTCTAGACAACAAGAACAGTCCACTAAAAATATGGTGGTTGATTTTGGGTGAGAGAATAAGAATTTTTACTTTGTAAGAATTAATGGCAACATACAGGGTTTGGACAATAAAACTAAAACACCTGTCATTTTAGCGTGGGAGGTCTCATGGCTAAATTGGACCAGCCTGGTGGCCAATCTTCATTAATTGCACATTGCACCAGTAAGAGCAGAGTGTGAAGGTTCAGTTAGCAGGTAAGAGCACAGTTCTGCTCAAAATACTGCAATGCACACAGCATTATGGGTGACATACCAGAGTTCAAAAGAGGACAAACTGTTGGTGCACGTCTTGCTGGCGCATCTGTGACCAAGACAGCAAGTCTTTGTGATGTATCAAGAGCCACGGTATCCAGGGTAATGTCAGCATACCACCAAGAAGGACGAACCTGTCCTGACCACTGTGCAGGACTTGTACATGTCATTCCCAAGACGAACTGACGCTGTATTGGCCGCAAAAGGAGGCCCTACACCATACTAATAAATGATTGTGGTCTAAAACCAGGTGTTTCAGTTTCATTGTCCAACCCCTGTACATCTGAATCCATCTTGCGTCTTTAATATCATATCACTCAGGCAATTTTATTGATTTAGCAGAGTTTCTATTAAATGAAGGAAATGAGATGTAAAAGTCATTTATAAAGGGACTTTCTGATTTGGAACCAGGGGTCCCAATGTCACAAACGCCACAAATGCAGCCATTTTATTTACCATCCATAATATACAGTGAACCTACGCATACCATTAGTGTAATAACTTTCTGTGGTTAACCAGCACGGCTTATGTCTCTTCGGCTGTCTGGTTCCTGTCACCACCACTGTAAACAATTCTGGCTTGAATTCTCATTTAAGTCAGTACTTGTTATTTGATTACAAGAATTGAACCTAACATGCTAATCACATGACTCATTTGTTTATCAGTCATACAAGCCATTAATATTGCAATAATCAATATTATAATAACAATTAATAAAGTCCTTCATGCATTACTAGTGAAGTCTAAAGTACTCCAAGTACCCTTGCTTCATTTACCTTCAGCTGACAAGGGCATAGAAAGAGGAGAGAGAATATATAGGGTGAGCCATCAGTAACACACAAGGCAGGGCAGGACCTGTCTGTCTCCCTGATGATCTTTCTAGAAAATACCACAATGCTCTCCAGACAGAAAGACATTCAGGTGATATATCTGATGCTGTTACAGCTGCAGATGAATGAGAAGGACCAGAAGAAGACCTTTTCGACACTGTGTCTGTATCCTTGACAACCTTCCTAGAAAATCAACACAGAACCGAGATTTGGAAGACACACACAGGTGACCTGAGAAGCTCTGGCTCTGTTTATCTAGTGGCTGTGACCAGGAATATTGACCGTGTGTTGTTAAAAAGGATTTGTCCACAAGCTAAGTTAAAATAGACTGGATACCTGTTTGCTTAGCGGAGGTCAGACTGTTCCAGTTCAAGGTGATGGTGCGCACTGGGGCATCAGAGAATTAGGGAGTCAGAAACATCTCAATTTACCAAAACTGTGTCACGGAGTCACTATGAGTTCATGGATGATGAGTCACAGAGTGATGGTATAATTATAGCTGTATGCGGATCCTAGGCTTTTGGAACGTACGGAGGCTTCAGGTTATCCACTCATCATCAAAGAAATAGTAGTACAAATAGCTGTACCCAGAAGGAGTCAACCGACAGGAATGAAACTTGGTGGGAAGGTTTGACATTGTGAGACACGCGAATGTTTCAAGTTTCATGCTTGTAAGTGATGTAAGCAAGGACGGGCCTATCGCTGTACCTGACTGACCCAACAGTTAAGACTGCGGACATTCAGTGAGCTGTGATGCCCTTCATGAGTCATCCTGTCCATGCCAGCATCATTGGGAGACGGCAGCACGACGCAGGACTACCTGCACACAGACTATCGAGTGACTCAGAATGGCAGCAAGTCACTTTCAGTGACGAGTCCCGCTTTTGTCCTTGTGGAGACGTGTTGAGGCACTGTGGTCAGCACTAAGATGAGCAATTTGTTGTCATGTGTCATACGTCCAGAAGGCCTGGTCTTACATCACCTCCATCCCTACCGCACCAACTGCAGGAACTGTGTGAGGATGTTCAAGCTGCATGGGATGGATTATCACAGGACACCATCAGGAACCTCTACAACTCCATGCAGAGACGTTTGGCATGTTGTGTTAAAAAACATGGTGGCCCGACGCCATACTGAGAGACTCTACTATTGTATGTGTAGCTCAATAAATATCATATCAGTCTAAATTGATCATCATTTATTATTCCTGGTAACTTTATTTACCTTCCCAATAGCACTACAATCCCACACTTCCTTCTAGGTGCAGCTATTTTGGAGAATTTTCTGAAAATAACTGCTTTTCTTGAATAATCTTGAATAATCTGATAACTGTATCTATATAATTTGGGGGTGAAATTATTTAGCTTGTGGGCAAGTCCATTAAAGAAACACACACAGTCCGTACTCCACAGTCACTAGATGAAAACATAAGGTCACCTACACTACTGTCATCTGACGTTTCAGTGAAAGCACGGTGCTATGTTCATTTTCAAACCTACGATACAGACATTAATACAATAAAATATTAATATATCGTCGCTGTCCAATGAAAAACATGTATCTCCATTTTTGGCCATTTTGACTTTTATGCATCATTTGAAAACAGCAGCTCCCGTTTACATTTGCATTATGAATGGACCAACTGAAATGGCCCAAAAGTGCTCAGTAAGATGTCTGGTTCCATTGACTTACATTAAAATTGAATAAGGTTTTTGGCCTCTCCTGTAAAGTTGCCGTTTTGGAGATACTTGTTTTTCTTTGGACAGCGACGATATAAAAATAACAAAAATCATAAACACCACTTGGAGTTCACATGTTTGAGTACTGTGCATGAATGTGACAGGAAGTTGGGCTCTGGGGGCAAAACCTTGATGAAGACCTGGTTGTGATTTAAGTAGGGTGTGTGCATGTGTTCACAAATTGGATCTGGGTGACTGTTGACCTCTACTGTTTGCCAGGCACAGCGCTAAAGTAAAGAAGCAAAAAAAAGAAAAGACAGCAAATATTTTTTTGGCTGATGATCAACGTCTGTCTGATTCTACACGGTTACTCACCATATACCTTTACTCATATACCCAATGTTATTTTCCTTCCAGAACCTCTGAAACTGCTGAAATGCAAGTTACTGGTGGAACTAAGCTGGCTAAGCTTTCTTATTCAAATCCAATACCAGAAAGGAATATTTACACGGCTCCATTTGTGGCTTCTCCGTCTCCCGCATTTATCTCAGCCCTGTTCCAGGATCACATCAGGAAAAAATCCTGATGCAAAGTTTTTTTGTCCTGGCTTGTCCTCAGCTTTCAATTCCACCTGGGCTAGTTTATCTGCAGAGGAAGAGAGAAAGAAAACGGCGGAGTAGGATAAAGAGTGGTGAGAAGTGTGCCAAAACGTGGAAAACGAAGTGAGATGAACAGAGAAAGAGAGAGAGACACGGAGAGAGAGGGATGGGGAAACTAAAAGGTAAGAGTAAGCTGTGAGATGGAAAAGTGCAGCATAAGGCAGTGGAGAGGCTTCCAGCAGGGTAAGACTGGGGCATGGCAGAGAGCCAGTCCTTCACACAGGCGCACAGGGGCCTGCCAAGGGCCAGGAGCCAAGAGATTCTGACTGTGACCCCTCCACAAGCTCTCACTGCTGCTGGCCTTGCATGCTTCAGAGACTAGTTATTTTCTTAACTAACATTTCTATTAATATTCATTTTCTATGAAATGGCATGTGAATGTGGTGTTAAAAGGGATTGCAGCAAATAAATCTGCAGGGTAGGAAATTCTTTTCATTGTGCTCCCTCTCGGCACACACACACACACAGTGCTGATGGCGGCAGAAGACTTTGGAGTTATATTTTTTTTATCTCAAAATATTACATGTATATCTTACATCTCTCATGTCAGGGTAGCTTCAATAAAGGGCCAAACGTTTTCCTGCATGTGGGTGGTGGATCATTCTCAGCACTGCAGAGATACTGACATGCTGGTGTGAGTGGATCAGACACAGCAGTGCTGCTGGACACCTCAATAAAAGTAGTCCACCAACGAAGCCTATCCGGCCAACAGCGTCCTGAGAGCAGCATCCTGTGACTCCTGATGAAGGACTATACAAACTTATCAGCAGCGGATGAGCTACCGTCTCTGATCTTACATCTACAAGGTGGACCAGCAAGGCAGGACTCTCTAATAGAGTGGACAGTGAGTGGACACAGTGTTTAAACACTCCACTCTGGTCTGGTCCACTCACACCAGCACCTAGTCAGTGTCACTGCAGTGCTGAGAATGAGCCACCAACCACATCATACCTGCTCTGTGGGGGTCCTGACTACTGAAGAACAGGGTCCAACAATCAATCTAGCTACCTGATCTACAGAGTGCTCCAATATGCTAAGTGGGACTAGTTAAGTGGACAATAAAAGTAGATGCAAGGAGGTGCACTTACTGAAGCAGCCGGTGGGCGTAAATTTACACACAGTGTAACAGCAAAGGCCTTTTCGAAATTCACGTAAATGACACAGATGGAGATACAAGGTTTACTACCTAGGTAATAATAATGAAATATTGAAAAGTCAGCACTGGGGCATCCAAACCACTCATCATCAAAAGAGTAGAAGCACCCAGAAGGAAGTGTGGGGTTGCAGTGCTATTGGGAAGGAAGATAAAGGTCACCAGGACCAATAAATGACGATACATTTACACTGGTATGGGGAATATTTACTGAGCTACACACACAGAAGTAGTGTCTCTCAGTGTGGTATTGGGTCACCTTGTTTGCTAATCCAACATGCCAGATGTCTCACCACAGAGTTATAGCGATTCCTAATGGTGTCCTGTGATAATCCATCTCATGCAGCTTGAATATTCTCACACAGTACCTGCTGATTTTGCTGTAGGGATGGAGGTGGAGTGACACCAGACTTTCTAGACATGTTACACATGACAGCAAACCATGGTGCCTTCACACACGGATTCATCGATCATCTGCATCAAGACAAAAGTGGGACTTGTCACTGAAGATGACCTGCTGCCATTCTGAGCCACTCTAAGTCTGACACGGTACAATTGCCATCGTTGGTGACATTGATGTGGTGTTAAGTGCAGTCATTGTAAGGGTCTGCATACATGTAGGCCTGCGCTGTGCAGCCGTTTGTTAACAGGATGACCCATGCAGGGCATCACTGCTTGCTGAATGTCTGTAATCATGGTTGTTGGGTCAGTCAGGTACAGAGATCATTGAATCATTTGCATGTCTCACAATGTCAAACCCATCCACCAAGCTTCTTTCCTGTCGGCTAATTCCTTCTGGGAGCAACAATATTTATGATGATGAGTGTATAGTCATATTTTAATAATTCCCTTTCGCAAAATCAGACTTCTAAGACTGCCTGTACTCGGATATCTCACTGGTATTAGCTGCTTTAATAAACGGACGCGAATACTGGTCATATTCTCTGATGCTGGCCTGCTACTGACACACACATACAGGACCTCAGTCACAGAGGTCACATCAGACGCTCAGCGTGGGTGGGGGTGGATGAGGGAAATGGGTCAGGGGTCTCTAGAGACAGGACGGACTGTGTCCATGCGTGTGGTTGCTTGCGTAGTCAGACCGCAAGAACGTCACAATGCGATAAACGGTTTGTCTTCCAGCAAAGTGTGAGTCAGCAGTCCACACGCAGTCTCCAAGGACCTGTGTGTGTGGAGCAGCTGGTGTTTAAGATGCAGGATTGATTGAAGGTTCGTCTTCTCTAAGGTACATTTTTTTAATGAGCAGAGCGAGCTCTCATCTACTGCAGAACAGAGACGTGCATCCAGAAGCATGTCCTTGGTTAGGTCTAAAGGCGAGAAGGGCCTCCAGCCCACTTCTGATTGACTTAATGGACCTGAAAGACTTCAAACAGTGACCTCTAGAGTCAGAGAGGGGGAAAAAAAACACAGTGTGACTGAAGAAGTCTTTAACTGTAGGGTGAAGATACACAGTGAACACAGCCATAACCTCAACATCATAACAGGAAACCATAAAAATGACAAACCGGTAAAGATAAAGACATTCTAGATGCTAACTTTATTTCTGCTATGAAATATTATGAAACGATAAATTATATTTATAGTTACATTGCTAGTTACACTCAGAGAGTTGTAAAGGAGCAGTCAGCTTCTTGTTTGCGTTTCACTATTCCACCTTAAATGGTGTAAAAGTTACTTATTGGTGCTGCAATTTAGCTACTTATTTGGCAGCTTCTTGTTTCAGGCTTCCTGTTCCACCTTAAATGGTACAGCAGTTATTATAACACTTTAGGCTCCATATAACTGAATGCAACTGCATCACCATTTAAGGTGGAATGTGATCATTTGAACAAGGAGCTGGTGAATGTCCTTGTTAGAAAATGTCATGAGGCAGACAGCCACCATAGCTTTTCAGGGAAGTGTGAGTGAACGAGTTCGCTGCTGGAGGTTACACACTGCTCCTTTAATGGGAAATGGTTGATTGTAGCTAAACTTCGGTTTGACTATATGGTCTTAAAATCAATGTTTCACTACAAGCAGTACTTTACTGTGGCTTAGACACTTATCACAAGAATAGACAGAATCAACTGCCAGGAAGGTTTGTGTAGGTTTGACATTGAGAGACATGCAAGTTTCATGCTAGCCTACATGTGACAGAGGCAGGGACAGGCCTCATCATTGCACCTGACTGACCCCACAGCCATGATTCCGGATATTTAGCGTGCAGTGATCCCCTTCATGAGTTGGAGGCTACCAACGATCAGTGTTTGGGGGCACCATGGTCAGCACCAAGATGAACGGTTTGTAGTTCTACAGGAACGGTGTGGGAATATTCAAGATGCATGGGATGGATTATCACAGGACCCTATTGGGAACCTCTACCACTCCATGCAGAGACATCCGACAAACACGGGGGCCAGACCCCATACTGAGAGACACTACTTCTGTGTAGCTCAATAAATATCGTCCATATCAGTCTAAATTTATTATTTATTGTTTCTGGTACCATTTATCTTCCTTTTCAATAGCACTGCAATCCTGCACCACCTTCTGGGTGCAGTTAATCTTTAAATGATGGGTGTAGAACATAATATAAAGCAAATAATCTAGTACATAAAACTACAGCTCCAAATAACTTCTCCGCTGAACAGTGACCATTACATAGCTGCCCACAAACCCAAGATTTCCTCTGGACTGCCAACAAAACCCATTTGCAGCGAGCTGTAAAGCTTAGAAGAGAATCCATTTCCACAATGTCCAGATAAGCAACTGAGGAAATGGCAAAAACTAAATCCTCCATATCTTAGTGACCCTTCACTGCCCTCAACCAACCATTCCTTTGATGGGACAAAAGCAGTCAGAATGACTTTCCTCCAACCAAACGCACTGGAAACAAGAACTGGAAAGAAAGCAGACACAGAGTGAACCAGAGCCAGAAGGGATCTATGATAAGAAGTTAATTAAAATCTTTATTTCATTACATGTGTTACATTCAATACCCAATGTGTTTCTTTAGGACACATATATGATAGGCATAAATACAAACGAGCGTTCTTTTTTGTGCCTTTCCTAATAGAATGAGTGAGCGAAACTTCACACCCTCATATTTACATGTAAAGTCCAACTTTATACAAAGTCGATGCCTTCAATATTTACAGAAACAAAGAAGAAAAGGACGTCTCTAATCAACCAAATAAAGGACCAAGTCTTGTGCGCAGGCAGAAGCAGTTCACTGAAGACGTTTCAGCACGCAAGAGTGAATAAATCATTAACTTTGCATCTGTTGGGAATTCTGGGATTTTTTTTTGTATTTTAGGAATATTTGTTAACTGTTTCTGATGTTCTCTCAACATCAAACTTGGCGATTGTGAAATACAAGAGACACAATGAGCACCACAAGACTTGTCCTTTACTGACTAAAGGCATTTTCTCTTTTAGAAATGGAGGGAAATAAAAAAAAAAAATAAAATAAAAAACGGGGGGGAAAAAAAAGCAGGTTAACCTGAATGAGCATCATGGACCAGGTACAGTAATGTTTTAACAGTCATTCCTTTCAATTGACTATTCTCTGTAGTGACCTGTGTTTTAAAAGCTGTATGTCAAAAATACATGACAGAGACAAAATGACACAACAAGCATCCCTCAGTACCTGAGAGATGAAATATGATTTTCCGTGGATCAAATAATCTTTTTCTATATATATTTATATATATATCTAAAAAGGATGAAAAATGAAAATAACGTCTAAAAAGACCAGTGTTTCTGACATCCAGCAGAAATTACAAAAACAGGAAAATAAATGGCACCTACAGATAACTTATAAAATAGAAGGAAATCAAGAGGAAATAAAGGATCGAAGCCCTTATGTGAATTGAAATCGTGCACAGACGAGCTGAACTAAAAGACACTAGCTGGTGAGGGTGACGCGTGTATCCCACCACAGGTTCAACCGCGCAAGTCTTAACTTGGAGGAGGGTGATAGTAAGTGGCAAACGTCTGGGATCTCTACAAGTACTGGAGTGCTCAGTAGTTTGACGAATGACTTTAAAATCTCACTCACTTCGGAGGACCTTTAAAGTCATCTTCACAACCGTTACATAAATACATAAAATGGAACAAAGCCAAACATTCTCTGATTGGAGTATTAACGTTCATAAGGACTTCAGTGAAGTCGGTGTCTATGGATGACAATATTTGAGAGAGGGGGTTTTGCAGAGAGAGAAGGGGAGAGAGATAGAGAGAGACAGGAGGGAAGGGGAGGAGAAACATAAAGCTGAGGTCAGCTTGTTGGAGTGCACTGAATTACATGACCATGTCAATGCATATGAAGAATGGTAAAACCACCTGAGTTTGAAAAGAAAATAACATTATGCATCAACACAGACTGGCACGTGTGTGTGATATATGTGTGTGTGTGAGTGTGTGTGTGCGCGCGCGCACGCGTGTGTTTCTGGACGAGAAAAGCCAAAGTCAACCTTTCCAACCTCCACTGCTGACGCTGACATTAGTGTTTACTGTGGATAGTGTTCTTAGAGTAATTTGTCTCATCTTGCATCTAATGCTTCCTTTCCAGTCTTGGATGATGTAAAAACATAAAAGCACATGAAATACAGTAATGAGAAAAACAGGAAAACAAGCATCCATTCTGGCATCAGCGTTTAGACCAGCCAGGAAGCCTTCATAGCTAATGACTGTAGCTTTTAACTGCTGGGAGACTATGGCCATTTGGCAAAACAGACAAACCAAAAAACACAGCATCCTCCTTCCTGTGTGTTTAAGGGTTGAGGCTAGTCTCTCCGACCTCCTGGAACAGTGATGTGTAGAATTCAGGCTCCAGCTGCTTGTTCCGGTAACGGTTAACGATTTCGGCTATTTTCTGTTTCCGGCGTACATGAGGAGGACTGTATGAGTCACTCTCCAGCCGTTTTCTCCGACACACGTTTATTACCGTCTGTCTTACCAGGAAGCCTGGAAAAAACACAGAAGAGGTGGAACAAGAGACACAACCTTTAATCATCCAATTTACAGAATGCCGTCAAGTATTTTTTGCAGCCCTGCATCTTTCACATCTTGTACAAAACTGATGGACTGCAATGCTGTGTAAACTTTTCAAAACGTTTTAAAATGTTTTCTGTGGGAAACCACAGAATCTTACAACGACTACAAAAACACAAACACTTAAGAACATTTAGGTTGGCCACCGCTGCAAGGCTGAGGAATGGCAGAGACTCCTTACAATACTTCCTATACTTCAATACTTCATTTAACAGTGCAGCTTTAGTCCAAAGCTCAAAACAAAAATGCTAAATTCATCAGTGCTACTACTCCTCTTCCTTCCCTCTCTTCAAACCAGAACAGTCAAGCCAAATCACAGCAAGAGGAAACAGGACACAAGAACAGAAACCTACCCAGTGATCGCCTGCTGACCACCATATTATCCACAAGTGGGATGACCATGCTGAATTTCCCCATGGCTCCATGCAGCTTGATCCGGAACAGGCCTGTTTTCAGGGGGTGGATGAAAATGACCGGGACATCCTTCTCAGAGGAGCTGGGTCTGGGACGAAGAATTAACAATATGATATACTGATCACGAATCAAACTGTATATTAATACAAACTACGTATTTTCTTTCTATGATTCAGCACTCAAATCATACAAGAGTTAAATCTTTTGAGGGACTTTCAAATCCCTAAGTGGGCAGAATTTACTTTTCGTGTACGAAGGACACCGTCATCATAATAAAGCTCTGTGTTACAGAATGCATAAGAAAGCAAGGTGTCCCCACGCTACTGCGGGGACGTGTAGATCAGCTTAGCGTTATGAACACCAACCTGGAAGCACTACTGTTGACCGCACTCTCCACTCCTGTGCTGGTCTCTGCCAACAGCTCGGACACAGGGAAGTTTTCTACAGAGATACAAATCATTTTCAGGTCAGACACTTAAGACCAATATCGACTGATCACTAAAAGATTGTTTTGCGGTTTAAAGAGCGAGACAGTCATGAATTCACAGCCCTACACACTGCCGGAGTGAGATCTTCATTCAGCCAAATTATTTAGTCATCTACGCATCTTTTATTAAAAGCAGAAATGATTCATTTGGGAATACTGGGAATACACAGCAGGATTTCTCTTCAGTCTAAAGATGAAGACTGTCCAACAGGCATGTCCTATGGCTCTTTCCCTACTGGACAGGCTTGACTAGGGACATACGTTATTTGGCTGTTTTTTAAGATATGAATAAGAGCGAACACCCCTCTCACCTGCATACAAGTTTACTCCTAACATTCCTAATTTATAGCATTTGTGTGTATTTATGCACCAAAAACATGATTTTGATGTGACAATCTTATGAGTCTATCTTTAGCCCTTGGAATCAAGCAGCGTGTTTTAGATACTGTGGCTTTAAGATATACAGTAACTGATCAGAATAGAGTTCATTTGCATAATATGCCTCATTCATAAAGCAGTCTGGGATAAAACACTCAGCCTTAACGTGAATGGGAGGGACTAAACTGCTTTCGGATGATACGGTAGACATGTTACGACAGCACTGAACTCAGAACTGTTTCTGCAGCTTAGTCCAGACATGGGCTGAATGTACTGGAGACTGAACAGTGAATAGAAATTTTGAAGTGTTTATTTACGCATTCTAATAAAGTATGGACAGTTTATAATTTCCCCTGATATAGACCCTACAGCATGCTTTAATTCTAATACAAATATATTTATAAAAGCTGTTCATTTTTTTTTTCATATAATGGAAGAACGTCCTCTTCGCACTATACAGTCCAATACCCAGTAATGTTTGTTACTTTTCTCCCTTACCGATGTCATCGTATCGCTCCACCCAGACCACCAGTACTTTAGTCTCGGGACCGAGAGGAGGTATACTCCTGCCTGATGGCAGCTTCTTACTTTTCACTGTGGGAGACTGACAAAACATCAAGAGATGTTACACAATACAGCAACACATGCGGTAAATCATACTGCAATATCCAGACAAGTGCTTTTGGCTCTGACATTGTGATGATGTTTTGGATATCCTGCTTCTGAAACATGCTATCGAATGCGTCAAGGGCAATCTAGTAAAACGAGAATCTTGTTTGCTGGAAAGGGATTTCTGCTACCAGGAAAAACATCAGCAAATTCTGTTCCCTGCAGTACACAGTGCCAAATTGTAACTTCATTACACTTCAGCTGAAACAGTGTTTATGGAATGGGAGTTTCTGTTCTGGAAAACTGGCTGACTGAAAATGTGAACACCACAGTGCGAGCCTACATCTGTGCATGTTTACCCGTTGTGTAGGGCCCATGTTGTCTGAGTGGTTGGGGAAGAGCTCCAGTGTGAGGTTGGGTTGTTTCAGTAGGCTCGGCAGCAGGTCCATCTGAGAATCAGAGTCTGCTGTGGGGAAACTGTTCTCAGATGACTCCGCTAAAAGTGCATCCATGTAAAGAGACACACACACACACACACACACACACACACACACACACACACAGACACACAGACACACAGACACACACACAAAATGCATTTTAATCATCAATACAGATAACTAAAATACTCTAGCTTAATGTGTGTAAAATGCAGTTATGCAATAGTCACCCTCCGGTTGAATCAAATGTTTGTTCAATTTTCTACATGAAAAAACATTACAATATCATCTACAGAACGTAAACATGACACTACTGCTAATTTTAGTGGACAATTACCATATATCTATCAAATGTTAAAATCCCATTATGTTTAAAAAAACAACAAAAAAAAAACATAATTGTACATTACAGTTGTGCTATTGTGCAGAAGTGTGATCTTTGTAGAGAATGCAGGTGTGAATCTTATTGCATGTTATGAGCTCAATTCTTTTAGTTGACAATTAGATTATTTTAGACTTTCTGTTTTGAGGACTATTTTGTAATTTTTTTTTTTAAATCATTAAAACCAAATTGCGAACCAGATCTATGACCTGTCTGAAATCACCCTGAAATCAGCTTTTGGTTTTCTTTGAAAATTCCACTGATCATAACTAAAACAAAACACTCGAACACAACGAACAGAAACGAAAGCCAGCTACGAACAGTCTGTATTTACCAGAGGAGTCACTGAGTGAGGGCACCACAAAGGCAATTTCAGTGAGAGCATCAGCGTAGTACAGAACCCTCCTCTCTCCATTAAAAATCCCACCTCCTGTGTCTCCTGCAGCTAAACACTCATCTGCACCAAAAAGAACAAAACTTTCTTTAAAACAATAATGTTAATAATGCAATGCATGACAGACACAAAACACTACCTACCTCACTACCATAAAGACTTTCAGCATAAGAATTATACAATGGAAATTATGACACAACTGCTGAATCGAAAGCATTAAAATGTGTGTACCTGGTGTATCAGTGCCATTGGATGTGTTGATGGTCCAGCTCGTATACACACTGCCAGTCCAACCTGGGTGCTGCCCTACTTCAACTGGCCACCCCAGAGACAACAGCAGCTCTCTAAATTGTGGCTGCACATTTACCGAAGATTCCACATTTCTCAAGATCTGCAAACACATACAAACTGAGTGTATCACCACAGACATGAGAAGAACCCTAAAGAGCACACAAACACTTCCTCCTTATAATGTCTTTAAATGTGACGGTTTGTATAAAGTAGCTACCACTGTTAAGACCTGCCACTGGCGTTGTGTTTACCTCTTGGCTGCTCTTCTGTCCCGCCTTCATGTAGAAGATAAAAACTGTGTCGCAGGGTCGGCAAGGCAGCAAGTCTAGATAGCTGATGTCATCAAAGAAGCCTGCAATAGCTGAGTCTAGAGCAATGAGGTGAGGAGGCAAACGGCTATTACCTGGCTCCTGCAAACGAGATACATGCACACAAAATCACTGCTGGTCGAGCGCTCATCTTGCCCAAAAGTTGAATGTGTTATTTTATATTTTCGCCTTTTTTACCCCTGATTCCTACAAGAACACATTTACAGCCAAAAGCATGAAAACAAAATAAAAGAGTACATACAAACAAGAAAAGGACGCACATAAAAGGAAAAACAACATCTATGAGAACATGCTAAATGAGGATATGACTATTATGTACAGTGCAAAGGTCAGCCACTCGTTCATTTAATTTCCTCTTAAAACAGCTATTAAAACAAAGCACAACTCCACATTTCAGGCCTTGGATTTCAGTGTTCTACTTTTATGCTGCTGTCCCTTGACAGTTACACGTCTTTGCAGATAGAAACTCCTGTGAAATTTTTCAGCTGTCCCAGCATGGAGCTCTTTTAAAATTGAAAGTTTGTCTACATATTTTAGTTGAGTTTTGGTGGTCTACCATGTTGTTAGGAGTTTTTGAAACTCTTATGAAGTACTTTCATAAGTTCTTATGCAGGTGATATGAAATATGAATGTGATCTCCTCAGAAAATCTGTAAGACATAAGATGTCTATTGCACAGTACTGTGCAGGCTAAACAGAAATATGAGAATAAGTGCATAAAAGAATAAGTGCATATGCATAAATGCATATGAATTAATGCTTACAGTATAAATAAGAAAATGCAGCTAAGAACAAGAGGAGAGGGTAAGTTCGTTTCGAATACCTTGAGGGCCTCTAGTGACAGGAAGCCAAAGTGTGAAAGAAAAAGGCGAGCAGTTTGAAACTCCTGTGCTGGAGGAGGAGGTTTGCAGTCTGTCAGTGGGTCGGGGAAGGGTTTATTCCTCCACAGATCCTCAGTATAATGCTCCAAAGCGGTCTCATACTCGATCTGCTTCACCATCACAGCACGCAGCTTATCATGCTGCTGCTCCAGCTGAAACATATGCACATGTACCAGGATTAGCCAAGTAAAAAAAAAACCTTGAATGTTTTAACACATTTATGGATAGTGGATTAAATGTAGGCTTGTCTCCCACATTCTCTTCCTAGCTGGTGAAAGCAATTACATGACAAAAGTCACTTCCTATTTTCCATGTCAGTAAAATGACACCGTCACATAAGGGAGGTATTAATAAATCATTACTGTGACATGCATCACCTGAGACAAATACAAAACACAAATACATCTTTGACAGCTTAGCCTAAACTGTAAACCTCACCCCACACGCAAACATACCTTATCTACACATAATACAGTCACATGTTCAGTATATGACACCCGAGGCCTCACAGTAACTTTTAAAAACATACACATTAAAACGAATGCTGTAAAGTTCAGAGCTCAAGGTGGCTCGTGTAATTGTGCTAGCTTTATCCAGTGCTCTGAGCGCCAAAGCAAAGCTTGCCCTAGACCTTTGATCAGCTCTGCAGAGATCCAGTGAACAGACTAGGTTAGTACCCAGAGTCTAGGTCCTCTGACCTACAGTAAAACCTTGACCTTGCTGTCATTACTACCCCATGGGTTTAGTGTTCCCACATTCAGAGTGTTAAGCGCTTTTGAATTTGACTTGCGTTTAATCTGCTGTTTTTAGCCATATAAATAAGTAAATAAATACAAATATTAGTCAAAATCACAGTGAAAAGACCTCACACATCATCTAAATATACAGCTAGGCAACTTTTTAAAGCATTTGGATATAAGATGAGACAATACATGTTACTGATATGGATTGTTGCTGAATTTTAAGATTTGACCTGTCCCTCCTATAAAGCTGTGCTAGTGCATTTTAACTCTCTGATACTCCATGTGCAACTCTCAGTCTAAAAATTGTGTGATATCATTTTTGGTCCACATCGCTCTGCTCTCCAAAATATTAACCTACAATTATGGATGCAAAAAAAAAGTCTTTGGTATCCCCACAAGAACAATAAAATGAATGAGGCAGGTTATTAAATACCAGTAAAAATGTGACTTGTAATGTGTGCACACCCAAGATGCCCAATTTGTGACCGTGAATCACATCCCCATATTCTTGTGCTCAAACTCACAACAGCATCTGAGAACTTCAAGGCAGCAGTACGGGACATGAAGGATTCCTGTCAGTCAAAAAACAAAAAGCATAGCCCATCCTGTCCCAGTCTTGAACAAGTTATTGCTGTTGTTGAAACCTTATATCCCCAAAATCATAACGTTACAACACAAGGAAAAAAATTTTCTTGCTTTGTTGTAAATGTATTTATTTTTGTTGGTTTTACTCTTTTAATTCCATGCATTTCTGATCTTCCTTTTACCTTATGTCATTTCTTTTGATCTTTGGTGCCCCCTCCCAGAGAGGGTCTTATCTTTTTGTTAATCTCTGTGAGGAGTGAGCCCCTGGAACAGAGATGCTCTTATCTTCCTCGACCTGTTGTTAAACTCTAGGTGGAGTTGCCTTACTCCTCAACAATGGGTTAAAAACCCCTTTAAAGTTTGTGTCTACAGACTGCTCTCTGGACCGCACTCTGGAACCAGAGCTCAATAAACTAACATCACACCCAGAATGGTCTCCTCTTTTCAGTTGACACCAAAAGAAGAAATTACAACAGCTTTTAAATTCAATGGAACACAGACATAAAAAATGGAGATACAATGTTCTGTTCTGGAAGCAACATTAAGTATAATTTCATGGATATTTTAATTAATACGAATTGACATTGTCCAATGGCAAATGACTCTCTGAGACCATTCTTACCTCCTTATCTACTATATCATGCAGGTCTGGAATGCTCAGGTCAGCTTTTACGAATGGAATCTTGTCCACCTCTTCTGGGAACGGCCTGTGTTTAACATTAAACCGAATCCCCACATCGTTTTTGGGAGTTGGTCGACCCTCTGGGACAAACACCTGCTGTAGGAGAGAGATGCTGAAAATGAGAAACTGGTCAAAAGTACTTTCGTTCATTGACTGTTTTAAAAGATTTGTTTTGTGTTTTGTTTTGTTATTTGCCACCGAGTTTTGCGTATACTGACACAAGCCTTTCACATTTTGATGACATGACTGGTTGCGGGGGTTTATATTACCTTTTGATTGGCCCTGGCTCCTCGGGGCTGATGGAAGAGTTGCATAGTCCAGGCGTGACGACCACATGTCCCTCGGATCAGCACTGTGACAGATGGACAGGGATCTGATGCACGCAAAGAGACACACAAACACACAGCGGTGACACCACTTTCATTGCATGAGTACAACTGACTACAAAAAACCTCTGAGCTCTGCCATATATCACCTGTGGGCATGTTTTATAAAGTTATTAATACATCTTCAGTACGAAAAAAGAAAATCTTAATCATTTAAAATGTATATACATGAGACATCATACCAGTCTACAGATGCTTTACTCACTCTGCTCGTTGCCGAGGGGCTGCTCTAGCATGGCCAAAATTACAGAATTGTCGAGGACATAGTATCTGAAGTTACTGTGGGAGGTGGACGTTAGCCTGGAGTATTTAATTAGTGTGTCCTCGTTTAGCAGGCTGCAGGTGGAGGCAGGGCCACTTGGGGATGGAAAAGCCCCCAACACCTGCATTATACTGGAAGAGAACAGAGGAGTGAGTGACATGCCACCTATAATTTGGATCAATCAATCAACAACACCTACAGTTACAGCACGCTTATGCTAATGCTAACAAAACATCCATACTATAAGCTAGAATTTCACTGATAAACATCAGTGCTAGAAGCTCCCTGACATGACAAAGGTGACGCTTCAATTGACAAAAAGGGGGTTTTCTCTCAAAGCTATCAGATTCCTCTTTTGCAACTATGGGAAAAGTACATATACTAAAACATATACAGAAACCAGTGAGGAATACAGCACTAGAATTACTGACTTCACTAGAATTCACCTTTAACTGACTAATTAGTTAATTATATCTCTCTCACACAACAGGTGTCAAACTCACCACGACAAAGTGGCTTCCGCTGCATCTTTGACCCTCATGGAAGCAGGGTTGTGCTCTTTGTCACCTTTATATCTCACATCCTGCTCACCTGTCTTCGACTTACTGCCCGAGATGCCCAGTTCCACTATCTCCAACACCTCTATCAAGCAATCCTGCAAAAGACAAAGACAACAGAATTGAATTTAACCATATTAGTTTACATTTCACAGCAACTACACAGCACCAAATACTGAGACAACAAAGAAAACAGAGAAAGAAGACTAACTAAACCTGCTTTTAGCTCATTCGACTTCAATATGATCAACTGGATGTACACACCTTCTCATTGAGCATGTCAGGATGTTCTGTGAGCCATACACAGAGGCACTGGAAAGCAGCTACGATCATGGAGTGCAGGTCTCTGGAGTGGAGGGGAGCAGGTCTGCTACACTGGTACACGATATAACCACAAACCGAACTGACAGCCCGCTTACGATCTGACGACTCCACGCTCGCCTTCACCTTAACAACAAACAAAACAGCATGTCGCAGAAACTCACTCCTCATGTTTTCATTTCAACGGTCTACAAAAGCTATATAAGGTCTATAAGGTTGAAACAGTAAGTACAGTCCTTTCAACAAAAGTTGAACAGAGGCACATTTAAAAAGATCAGTACATCAGATCAGACACGACAACAAGAGAATAAAATGCATGGAGTGTGTTACTGTATAAGCAGTACATATTCACACAACAATCCAAGTAATTCAGCCCGATAGAGAAAACGTGCTTTTATTTTGAAGGCTAGGTGTTCCAAAACTTCTAACGGCCCACAATGCCATCTTATCACAAAAGAATTCCACGTACCTTGGCGAGGCCAGCGAGAAGCTCAAGAGCGGCGAGCGAGATGCTCATGTCAGGCCTCCACTGCGAGTTCAATCTTTGGGTGACCAGATGGATGCTGCGGATCAGCAGGCCAGCCGCCGTGTCTGTGTGGAGAGCTGGGATATGACACACAGCACGCCACAGAGAGCGGGTTAGTCGCACACACACACGCCACGCCAAGCCAAGCACAGACACACAGCCAGCAGCCATGAAGTGGTAATGTCATACACGCAAGCACACATATGCAAACACGCACACATGCATGTATACTAACATACATACATACAGTAACATCCACTAACTGCACAATCAGTCATTCACATCTACAGATGTACTGATCTGATTTTCTGGTATTTAAGAGATTCTGTTTTCTTCTCGTATTTTATTATGTTTCCCACTCATGTCCACTCATGATATGTGTGTGTGGGCTGATGAATTAAAAAACAGACACAATTTCCAAGCTTTCTTTATCGTTTAGAATCCAGCTGGCTTTGTGTTACTGCCCCTTTATTACTGATGCAAGTAAATGGCCTCTGCGCTGTTAGGATGCCCTGAGCTGTGCCTCATTCAAAAAGCAGTCCAAGGCAAACTAGGTGGATGTATGTGAACATGTTGGTGTATCGTGACATCAAAAAAACGTTTGCAGCTTAGTTTCCATATAGCCTACAAGCCTGAAGCAGCTGCTGACAAAGCTGTTGTGAAGCACAAGAGAATCAGAGTAGCCCTGCTGCACAGGGCTCTTATTCTAATGCACTGAGCTTTTACTTTGACCTGCTGCAGCACTTTGCAGAGAAACACACGGTGCATCAGTTGCCATTAATAAAACAGTGAATGTTTGATGTACATAATGTTTTGTAACAACAATCGTGTCTGGCCAGCAAATGATTCGATCAATATCAGTATCAGTATTGATCACATGCATCAGATCAGGTGCATCACTATTAACATCAATGAACATGGCATTCTTTAATCTAAAATAAGAAGACAAAGTTTCAAGCAGTTCACAGAGAAACTGAGGTTTTGGGTTTTTGGCTAAATCACCTGCTTAACAAAAGACAAAAAGGCATTCAAACAATTAGCAAAATACCTTTTAGACCATGCAACATCTAAAAAGACACAATGCCTTGCAGACAAAAGCACTGCAAAGCATACTGTATGTTTGCAATATGCAGACACACTTAGAAAAAGACAATTCATGCATTTTCAGCACAACAAGACAGACCCACTTATCTCCAAAGACAAAGTAAGCATGACCAGGTGAAGACAGGAACTGAACGTGTCTTTGTGATTCATCTAGGACCTGTTGTTCAAACATGCCAGTACTGAGTCTCTAAGGACTTACCGTAGTCTCGCAGCAGTGCCTGGGCGGGTCTTTCACTGTCTGGAGTGGTGGCCTCTGAGCTGCCTGCACTGGCATTGCTGATACCACTGTTATTGCGACTATGGCTCTTAGCCAAGGAATGACTTCCATCCACACTTCCCTACACATGGCAAATGAAGAGGGGAGAGAGGAGGGGGGCGGGGGAAACAATTTATTTGAACATATGCTCTACGTTTTCTAAAGTACAGTCACCATATTCTATAGACATCATAGTGATGCAGTAAAACAGTACATGATTAATGATCAGGAATCTCCTTTCATAGTCAACTTACTACTTCAGCCTGGGCACCTATAGACTCCAGAAGTGCTGAATCCTGGACAATATTCAGCATTGCAGCTGTAGAATGAGCAAAACATACACTGAATGCCTTCATGTGACCGGATATATCTACATCTCCATTATTACAGCTCTAATAAACTTTGAGAAAACTGAAAACCGTTTAAGATTGTACAATATATATACCAGTCAAATATTCTCAACTCTTACTTAAACAAACAAATTCAGTAAATTCATGTATTGGTAACAAACCTAGTATCATCTGTGTATTGATCGGGTCGGTCTCTGTTTGAAGGGCACCAATCAAGATATTGACCAATCGCAGCTTCAGTGAGAGGAAGGTTACTGCTTTGTCGTGAAGTGAGTTGTCATCATTGCTGAATTTACCCTCCAAAAGAACCTGAATACAAGAGGAATGAGGACATTGGACATTCATTATCTACTTTAGTTGCCTCAATTGGTCAGGGAAGGATGAAAAAGTCTTATTATGGCATCTGATATTAAAATGAACAGCTTGGGTATAATCGTGACACGTGCTGAAAATGTTTGCTACATGTTTTACTCTAGAGTTCTCCTTATTTAAAATAAGCTACAACAACAGCTCTCTGTAGAAGTGTAAGAGTATTTACTTCCATTTTTTAAGCTGGTACTTCACAGTTATTCATATTTATAAAGATTATCATTATCATTATTATTATCAGAGCTTCTATATTGTATATGATTGCTGTCCAAAGAAAAACAAGTATTTCCAAAATGGCAACTTTACTGGAACATATTTTTAAATCAAGTAAACAGAACCATACTTCTTTTTCCAAGCAGTTTTGGACCATTGCCGTTGGTCCACTGATCATGTAATTTTTGTTCAGTGTAAACAGTAGCTGCACAAATAATGCATACAAGTACAAATCAGCAAAAAATAAAGATACCCGGTTTTCTTTGGACACTAACAATCTGATATTTCATTTGGAGTGGTAACCATTGCATTAACAGTTTGAATTGAGATCTGTCAGTCACAAAGATGCACCTCTACGTTTTTACCTCTGATTTGACATTGCCAAAATGGTGTGGTAGAGGCAGCATGGACAGCAGAATGTTGATGGAAGCTCTTCTGAGTTCAGTGGGGTTCACATATGACTTAAATTTGGTCAGTTCACTGTAAAAGAAGGAGAATCGTTAAGACTCCCAAAACATGCAGGACCATTTGGACTAACAGTTAATCTAGAAATCACTGAAATGCAGTTCAATTTTAACACCGGTCAAAAAATAAATAAATAAATAAAAAAATAAAAAACAGACAGCATCCTAGACCAACGCAGCTATAATGACCAGAGGAGGAGTAAAGAGGAGAACTGCCACCAAGTACTTTTTTCAAACACTCCTCAGCTGCTCCAGAATTAATGGGTTAAGATGGAATTTTGGCAAAATCATAGTTTGTAAATGTTTTAATATTTTTATGAAGAAGAATGAATTTATTTTCAGAACCCAGCACAGCATGAAACATTAACACAGCTGTTATGTTTTTAAGTGCTTTCGAATGAGTTATAGGACTTTACTGTCAACAGTGAGCATGAACTGCTTCCATAAGCTGATCAGCTTGCCAACCAATCAGTTCTGAGCCCAGGGGAACTAATGCGAGCGTCCTACTGAACAAAACGCATATGAAAGGTTCACCCCCATTCACTGAGGATTCCCTCTGGTGATTTGCAGTCATGGTTTTTAGATAACAGGTGAAATAGGAAGTAGGTAGGCTCTTCTTAAACGGCTTCTGTTAGTACCGCAATGTGAGAAGTTCAGAAAACAAGCTATTCATTTGGAAACAGGCCATCATGTATTGTGAAGCAAATGTTTTCTGTCCTCACCGATCAGGTAGAATAATTTCCAGTGCAGAAATAAAGTACGGAACCACTACGTTTATCCCTTTTAGATCAGAGCAAAACAGAGCTGAGGAGTTCAGGATAATACTGGCCAGAACTGGTCTGCAAATGTGGAAGTCGGAAATCTGAAGGCCTTGGATGAGGACCATGTAGAACCTTATAGGAATGAAGAACAGACATAATTAGAATAAAGAAAACCAATCATAAGTTTATGACCAAAGCTTGTTTGATTGTACACAAACATTTAAACAATAAGTTTTGTTTTAGTAGCACTGTGCAAGTATCAGAAAAGCCCAAAACGCCAAACGGTAGGGCGTATGGAGACACATGCAAATGTCTGGGCACCACTGCTTAAATTACATGATCATCAAGTGAAAATGTTATAATAATATAACTTTATAATAAATTATAATTATAATAACATATCATCTAGAAAGGACATACTTTTGTGTTAATCAATGTACAATTATTGCTGATAGAGTTGCTGATATGGAACAAAATAAAATGCCGTGAGACATTAAGAGTATCTGTGGTGTCACAGTGCTAATTTTGTCAGACATCTTATCAGTTGGAACTGTTAAGGATAAGCCTGAGTCTTTAAGACAACCAACAACACCCATTTAGTTAGGTGTGTCTACACTTTTGACTGGTACCGTATATCTAATGTTCCACTACAGTTTACTATGAATGGTTCCTCAGGAAAAAATAATGACTCTACCTAGACAGGTAAACGGGTAGAATTTCCTCTCCTGTTTTTTTGCTGCAGAAGATCCTACATAGCGTTCCACAGGCCTCTGCTCGACCAGACTCGTAATTGTCAGGGAACTCATTGGCATCAAACATGGGGTTTGACACCATGGTGTCAGTAGACAGCTGAGAGCCTTTCCTTCTCAGTTCAACTCCAGCCTGAGTTGCAAGAGCTGAAAAAATAAGAAAGAGATAGAGAAGGACAGGAAGAAAGGCAAAGTCTAAGTGACGGCTTTATATGCCCAATAAAAAGGTCCTAACAGGGATTACAGACAAAGAGATCCACAGACCAAAAAGGCCTTTGGAGATTACGGTTAAATAGAAATACTGATACACTCTACTGCAGCATTACTTAATAAATTACACTTTACTTTTAAAGCAATCCTTTAAGTAACTGTTTACTATGTTGCAGACCATTTCCCATTTTTGATATTATCCATATCTGGGTCAAAGAGTTGTTCACAGCATATGATCTGGTCATATATTATCTTATTTCATCATATCTTGAAGACAGTAACTTATAAGCTACTTCAAAAGCACCTAAACAAAACCCCTATCCTTGAATCCTGACAAATATAGCTTGTTTAAATCACACACAAAATAAAAATAGTAATTCTGCCTTTTTAAGTACAACATACACAACAAAAAGACAAGCTCTCCTGGTCAGCCTCCCTGTTATGAAGCACATCAGTTCAGCGCTTATAAGACAAATGTGGAAAAAGACAAAATTACTGCTGGTCAGCATCTCTAAGTAACACAATAGAAGGCACGATAAGGCAGAAACAAATTGCACACACATCCACGACATGCAGAAATATCCATACAGAACTCAACATGAACTGAACCAACAAAAAGAACCAAATGATAACCAAAGAAAAGCTACGAAAGTAAAACACCAGGCGAAACTGAGAACAACGTTGGTTGTGGTGTTTCTTTGGAGAAGATCGGTTAGTAGAGGTCCTTTAGGTGGATGATATGGGCAAGAACTGGTTGTATGATGGAAGGTTAAGTTGCATCCAAAAGGGATCAATCGCAACAAACATTCTCAGCCTTTTGCTGATGGGTTGACCTCCTGGTTACCATGATTTCACAGGGACAATTACGAATATTTGTTGCATTTGAGCCAATGACATTTGGGCAGCAGTCAATGTACTCCCCGGACCCCTAATACCAGAACCAAGCAGTGTATGGTCAAATCTCTTGCCCCAAGAAAACAAGACCGCGACAACAAAAAGTGATGGTGTCAAAGCAAAAGATAAATAAATGAAAAGAAAAAATTAACCAAATAATTGCAACTGGTAAAGCTGGGTGTTCCTACTTACAAGATTTATAAGAAAGAAGAATTTGGAAAAATGTTGCTGCAAGATAACAGAGATAAAATGGAAACAAATCAAAGAACAGCAGTAATAGAGATCCAGAAACTATGAAGAATGTCAAAATGGTTCCCTGTTTGGTTTTGAGACTTTATATACTTCAGTAGTTCTAAAGCTAGAAAGGAAACGCTGTGCCTATAACAGTTTCAGTTATTCAACATGCATGAGTAGAAATGGAACAAAAGGTAAACATAAGCAAACATAAAATGGACAATCAGTCTACCTAAAACTACCCACAATTCAAAATGAAATATAAGAGTTTGACATTCAGCTCAGAATACTGAAAACATAACATTTACTGTGTTCTTTTCCAGATACAATAAAACTTTTACACAGTTTGTCTTATTCGTGCAAATGATCTGATTTCACACTTCCAGGTGTATTTGATGGGCCCTATGGGTTACCAACACTGTTTCAAGACTCTGGAGGGTCTAAATACTGCTATGAAAAAATGGTTACTCAAACCGATCTTAAGAAACTTCCAGATGGCCAGATGTTTGCTCCATTCTAACTCGCAACCCCTGGGAATGGAGCAAAAACCTAGATCGTCTAGGAGTCCCTAAAAAAACGGTATGAGATAACACTGCTATGATGTCCCTAATTAACAAGGTAAATTTACTTGCGACTGTTCACCAAAATCTATCTACAATAATTTATCTACAATACGTTTTTTACCTACAAAATCTACAAAAGCTTTGCACCTCATTAATGAATTATTGCTACTACTTCTACACCTACCACTATATCTACTAATGACTTTTAGGATAAAAAAAAATGTATCCTGACACACAAGCATGGCTTCACATTTAAATGCCAAATTGTTGGCCAACCTTCATAGATATTAATCATAACAAAATTTATAAACGATAGTTATGAATATGGTAGGTATGAAATATGCTTCTTTATTACAAATATGGTAAAAAATGTCTTTCTCCGATACAAATTTATAAGTTATTAGGAGCTAATATTTCCATTTCCTTCTCAGCCATTTTAGGATTATTCGGCACATCACTACAAACACACTACAGGGTATTCTGAGCTGATCAATACTAGGATTGTGCTACCCTTATGTCACAATTGACTAAGCTCCAAATGGGGTACAATCTTGCAGGTAGGAATAGCCTATTTTGTATGAGAAAAAGAAGAATGGAAAGAAAACACTAACAGGAAAGGAAGAAAAAAAGGGAAAAATAAAAACAAGTTATATTTGCAATATTTCAAATATTAGAAGTCTAAGCTCAGTAAACATCTTACCAGTCATACTGCTTTCTCTGCTGAGGCCAGAATGGAGTTTGCAGTGGACAAGTGCAGCATCAAACAGCCACTGACCAAAAAGGTTCAACACACTGTTGACTTTTGGCCTAGTTGGAGCAGGCAGGGGTCGAGGCTCTGAGCTTGTCTGGTTTGGACTGGAAAGGGGAGAGGTGGAGGAGGGCTGATGCGACACTTTGGCCTGGCCAGTCTGAAAAGTCAAGCGAGAAATTTGAAAAACAGAGAGAAGAGCAAATGCTTGATTTTGTTTTCTGCACATTCTGGTTTGCATACCTCCCCCATTGCACATGTTCATGCTCCTTGCTAGAGGTTAGACGTAATCTGGTAATGACCAGGAGTACAGTCCAGCCTTTTACTGCGGGTATCCCCAACAATAAAATGCAAAACGTAACGTGATGTCTTTTCTTATTCAGAGCTTTCTGACACAAGCTTAGTAATTATGTGGAAAGTATAGATTCTAAAATGTTCGAACTAGACCTGAATGGCATCATTTCAGGTCCATAGATCTCCTAGCTAATACATTTCATTAATATGACTAGGTGCATTGGCTCATACAACTTTATCTTGAGATACATTTATCGAACTACTACATGAACCACATGATTTTATTAAACTTTAACTAACACCCAATCAACAGTCTGCCATCACCCACCACATATCATTCCTGTCCAGTGCCCTAATGTGTCGCTAACCACAAGGTAAAAAAAGGGTGCTTATGTCTCTTCTTTATGTCCCTCTTCTGTTACAACAATACTGTCCTGCATTGTATACCCTGGTGAAACTGTACATTGCGTTTTGTGCATCCTGCAGTCTGTGTACATTCTGAAGCCTGAAACCCAAAGGTCTGTATTAAGATGGAGGAAATTACATCACCAACTAACGGACTATTAAATTAGCTGGCAACTAATTTGCTCACCCATTTTAGTCTACCAGACAAATTAATCGTTGCACCCATACTAATTACACAACATTAAACTAGTACAGTGAAGCAACAGAAATCCCTAATACCTAAAAGTTGTAAATTCAGAACTCTGTACTGTTATAACACGTCAATATCTTTCAATATCTTTCTTTGTTACGTCTTACCGTTGTGGCTTTGCTGGCTGTCTTGGTAACTGCTGCGGGTCTGTGCCTGCGGCTGTGAGGGGGTGTGGTGTTGGTGGTTGTCGGGGGCGGTGGCATGCTAAGTCTATTAACAGGAGTGGGCGGGGCACTGTCTGACCGAGGTCTAGATATACCTGTCAGATTCAGGAGTTAGAGGAGACACGCACACACACCCACACAGACAAAACGACACAGAATCAAAGGCTGTGACAATGACGAGCAGGTATATTCAAAACACACCAAATCTGGCCTCCACTCTTGTTGGCACAGGACTACAGTACATGAGATAAACCTATCATCACACTGCGTGATTCAGACCAGTCCTTGATGCACTTTCACCAGTTTAAATTCCCCATATTTGTAACCATCAATTGAACACAATACGGCAGTTTCTTTTGCCATAATACCGCAAAACCCCTGCAGAAAAAATATACACAAAATCTGCACCACATGGATCAAACACCAGGTGGTTAATGTTTGCTCATTCTGGTTGAAGAACTACAAAATCATTTTAGATTGAATGTTTATGCCGGGTTAGGAGTAAGAATGATGCATCTTCATGCACAAACAAACCCTAAAAATGCATGATCCTGCACAGTCGGTATTGATTAGGTGAGTACAGCAATTTGACATTGATTATACATATTACAAAGAAATGCTTCTGTCCACAGATAGTCAGAAAAAGTGCAAACAAATGACCAGTTGCACACATCGTCAGCAAGGACTCACTGGCATTAGCTTTGTGAAATGTTTACGTTCCTAAGACATTTCAAGGCCCTTGGTTTCCTATACTCTACATATGATAGTTGCATTATATAGCCTTGTCCTGACAGCAAGCATCGCATCTAAAAGCTCTGAGAATGTCTAGACTGGAAAAATTAAATCAAAACACTCACAAACTTTAGACTTACCAGTTAAGACCTCTAGATATCAACTGATAAAAGTGGCGGTCTTGAATATAAATACAAGCCGACATCACTGGACAAAGATCATTTAACATTTGGCTAACACCACAATGTTTGCTAACCTAGCTAGAAGAACATATAATTTATTTGTGTGATCACCATTGGTGCTACTATTGCTATATTATTATAGAATACAATTATTATTATTATTGTTTTTTTTTATCAATTATTATTATTATTGTATCTATTAATAATAATTAATTATTATTATTATTATTACTACTATTATAACATTTAAATGAAATGTCATACAGTTCTCATATTTATTGGATTTCGCAAGGTTTACAATTCAATGTAGATCTGAGCGGGTAACAGAATCCTTTTAATTGGGTGACCGTATGAAAACTTAGCATCAGAGGCAGAAGAAGCATTAAGTGGTTATACTACACATCATAAAACTAAAAAAAAAAAACTGTAACTGAACAAAAAACAAATAAATCAATAAATGAACAATGTTCACTTGAACAATTAAAGCTTTAACATTAGTGGGGGCTTTTACCAAGGTGACTTAATTAAGTAACTTTGCTAAGTGGGCACATGACTAATTAGGTGATGATAATTGTAATATTCACAACAAAACAGGAAATCTAAGTATAGGACAGTCCAAGTTCATTTTCCTGAGCCTATTTACGTCTACACGTGAGACAAGGCATAAGAAATCATTCCAGACTTTGTAAAAAATTTAGTTCTTTTTTTAGCCACTGCACTTCAAGCAGTACTGTATTAACTCCAGCAGGCTTTCAACGGTCAGCATTTCTCCTTGCTCCATTTCATGGATTAGCTTCTACTACTTATCCATTTTGTTGTCACAGTGTGCCACTCTCTGATGCTTGCACATGGGGTACTGTAGATAGCTTCACTAATTATAATAGACGCTTTTGCTCACGTTGCTAGCTGTCAGGACAAAGGTGCTATAGTCCTTAAAAGTGCTCAACTGGGGGGTTGAAGGGCTGGTTATTGCAGTGTGGTGATTTCCCTGCCTAAACACACCTGATATAACTCATTTGTTAATGTTCTGGTTTAGTAGGTGTGTTTGAGTCGGGGAATTAGCAAATAGTCATGGAAACCAGCCCTAAAAGGACCAATGAATAAGGGTTCAGGCACAGAACTGGTGGAAATCTGCCTAATGATGCTCCTGTCTCTGTTACCTTGGTTTCAAAGACATCAGATATATGACATGTTTTATGTGGCACCAACAATATGTTTTGCAACATGAAAATGATTATCTGCCCAGGTTGTTGTAGCACCCGCACATGCACCATTTTTAACCACCCAATCAAACTCCAACCCAAGCAACATTTTGATCCAAGTAAAGGTCACATTTGATTCGTCATGAGCATGCTAAAAAATACCATAGGCTGGCAGCCTGTCACGAAAATTGTTCCTAGATACAGCAAGACCTGGGGACAAATAGGATTAACAATGCAGATATATATATGAAAAATAACGGCGGACACTCATACAAAGATCATCTCGAGAAAAGATGCGAAGCAAAAGAGTTTACACATTTCATCAGGGACTAGAAACACGTGACGTCAATCAAATTTCTGTTTTCACTTAAGCTCCGTTTTTGGCTTCATTTTTTTTGGTCTCGACAGTTTCTAGTCCCTGGAATATGTGTGTCACGACAACAGCCAAGACTCCAAGACTCCAAGAATCCAAGCCATGTTCATTGATGCTCACCTCAAACCCCGACCTACACACTACTCCACCCACAAAAAAAAGAATCAGGTATGATGTGAGGCTAACACCATACTTGGTTAATCATTATTTGATTAGGTTGGTCAGGTTTAATATACCTAGAGAGGGAAGTCTCTCTCGAATATAGCTCCTAGACACTGTCGCTCCTGAGAAAGAAGAAACATAATAGTTCCACTCATGAAGGGTTAAAAACATCTTAACCCACACAGGAGGTCACCAAGACAAAACAAAGTTTTCAGTAATTTGTAATTACGCCTACAGCCCAAGCACTGCTACTTATTCTGAGAAGTAAAACAAACAGGCTTGCAAGTGATGTAGAAAGCACAACAGAAAGAAGAAAATCTCAGAACATCTGCAATGTTGTGGATATGATATATGCTGCCCTCTGATCACGATGAACTACGCACTAAATGGAGCGACATGCCCTTTCAAAGATTATAAAGGCCACAGTTTTACTGGTTTTGTTTTATGAATGGCACTAAAAGATGGGCAGGCAATAGGTGGTTTAATGTCATATGATTCTGATGATCTGATTCTGTGCATATAGTTTAGAGCCCTATTCCATATGGACTCATTTTACTCCGTATTGGTAATTGATAATGTAATCAAGAGCGCTCTTTTCTGTGTATCTGGGTGTCTTGAGAGTTTATGTATAAAGCTGGACGTAACAGCATTTAAATAGAACCATGTAAATGATGCAGTACAGTAAGAACAACTGGTTCCTGTAGATGACTCTCTGTAGATGATGTATTACCTGGTGACTCTTTTGGAAGATCAACAAGGACTTGACGTATAGTGAGGGTGATTAGAACGGTCAACCAACTCTGGTTGGTCGAGGACTCTGAGCCCTGGACCTCCAAACCAGAGAGAGAGTGGGGAATTGTAGAGTTGAGAAGATCTGGAGAGTTTAGAGACGCCATTTTGGGGAAGGCTTATAGGCTAGGCCGTACGCAGAACGACCACCTGTTACTTTAATGCATTAGAAGCTGCTCTGTTATTTTGATTTCACTTTCATTCGATTACTTTTTTTTCCATGTACTTTGACATTACGGCATCAGTAATCAGTCATGATGTCATTTTTCTGTTTTGTTCACCTTTTTGAATGAATTTTGAAAGCCTGGTTTAGCCTGGCAAATTATTTAAATAAACTAAAACAGCTAAAACAGCATTTCTGGACTCTTAAGCTTGCTTAAGAACAGCAACCAAATCACTTCACGCAAATCCAGCTCGAGGGTGGTAAGTGAAAAGCAGAATAGAGTTGGAGGTGAGGAGCCTGTACTGTACTAGTTTAGACTATACTACAAGAGACAAGTACAAAAGAATATAATAACATGTTGGAGGTGATGTTCATGTTATGAGGATATATTTGTAACTAAACTGAGAGAACAGATGCTGTTGAGGCAGCTGATAAGAATTACCTTCTCCTCCAGAAAATCAAAAGCACTGAGAAATGCAGCTTGCCTGATAGCTGGGTCGATCTAAGTATGAAAGTGCTCCACTTTCTTTTTTGGTAATGTGCTGTGGATTAACCAGCAACAAACATTCAGTGCCGCTGCGCCTCTCAACATTAACATTTTGACTGTTT
The DNA here is from genome assembly GCA_024036415.1 of Prochilodus magdalenae. Lineage (NCBI taxonomy): Eukaryota > Metazoa > Chordata > Actinopteri > Characiformes > Prochilodontidae > Prochilodus > Prochilodus magdalenae. The sequence goes on from JAMWET010002687.1 coordinate 142,025, forward strand.
ACTTAACAAAATGTCATGTTTAATCCATCAACAGTGCTCACCCGCAAATCCACAGTGTAAAACACAGAATACAACACTCGCTCCTTAAGATAGCACAAGGCTGAAGTCAGCTATACATTCGCCAGTTTTTCTGTTCCACCTTAAATGGTGCGACAGGTACATTCTCATGCTGGCGCCTGCAGCAATAATTAAAGTGGAATGGGAATACTCTAATAAGCTGGCTTTAGTCCCATACGATCATGAGGAGTCAGTGTTGTATACAAAGTGGATCTGTGGGTGAGCACTGGTCAAAGATTTAAAACAGCGGGTAAACTCTTGAGCAGCTGTACACAATGCAAACCACAGGAATTTACAGAGCTTGCTATTTTTAGGCCTCCCTATGTAAAAAAATCACTTCCGCCCTTTATCTGCAGCTCACTCCAAAGCACAGTGATTTGACGTCATCTGGAAAAAACGTATATGATGTATTACACCACATTACATCACAATATGCTTTTCGGATTTTAGTTTTGTTTAGTTGGTTTTAGTATAGTGTGTGTAAAAAAAAAAAATGTGTGAATAAAAATGTCACTCTATAGTTTTTGATATTTATATGTGGCCCTACTTCTTCTTGTTTGTCTTTCCCAACTTATCAACTTATATTTTTTTTGCCATACTGCCCACTCCTAACATCAAGTCCTACAGCTCGTTCTGGGGTCAGTCAGACTAGGTAGCGCTATCAACATTAAGCAACATCATCAGCAATGTCATTAGTTTGCAGGAATGCATCTGATTGTTGAATCAAGTGTGATATTAATATTTATGAAAAGCAAATTGGCAAGATTTACAGCAAGGGAGTGAAAATGGAAGGTGCACTTTTTCTGAGTACCATGAGAGGGCAGAGTTTCATGACTCTTGTTTTTCTTAAACACTGCCACACCTAGAGAAGGAAACACAATCATACTGTGGCTAAGATCATAGACCATAAAAGTTGAAACTGGGACATCAATAAAAACTAAAGTCAGAATATCATGCACATTAAACTGAAAATGATTTGTTCATTCAATATTTCACAGTAGAACAAATATTAGAACAGTCAAACTCATCAACAACAGCTATTAAAACATGAACAATAAACAACTTCAGTTAACACCACAGTATATATCCCTTTAAATGTAACATAAGATATTGACAAATGAGGCACGACATCTAAAACCATACTACATAAGCATGTTGTACAGGCGTAGTTATGCTACAGGCAATACTTTTGCTTTCAAACAATAACCAGTAACTTTGCGTGCATGATAAACATGAAAAACGCTCCTGCTATGTAACAGCTAAGAATATATGAATACATGAGCACATATCTGCTCAATCTACCCAACTACTTCTATGGTTACAATAAATAATGTGGTTGTGAAGAATGCAAAACACATTCACAAAAAAAAAAAAAAAAAAGAGCCTGTCATTTCTATTTTGATTTGCATGTTACTCCGACTTGTTCTTGTTAATATCCTTCTGTTGCATATCATAAATATGTAAACAGCCCTACAAACATTTTTTAATACACAGATTTACATTAGCTCAGCCAGTCTTACCTAGGAAAGCATCCACCAAACAGCTGATGCCTCTCATGGCCCTAAAGAAGATCTGAGGCAGTTGTTTGAGGCAGGGGTGCTGGATCACCTCCTGAGGCACACTGCTCACCCCCAGCAACTGCTCTTGAAACTTGGGCGTAGAGCTTACGATGAGAGGGTTACTCAGGTCCACTGGGTTACTGAGGATGGAAAATAGTTTAAGTTGATTAAAAAGTAATGGTGCAGATATTGTGTCTGGAACTAGACTGATGGACCAGGGTTGGTGACCACTGCTATATGTGATACCTACCTGCTTCAACAACTGAGTATACCTACAATTAAGTACAAGGTGTTGCCGCATACCTGAGCATGTGTAAGAAGCGATACCAAGTCTGCGCTACACAGTCATTGTCCATCTCCGCAGGAATGAGATTAGCATCCTCCTCTGCCACTTTGAAAGGAGGGAAGGACGGTCCATATGTGAACCTCAGTAGCCTGAAAAACAGATACCAAGCAAACACGTTACATCCAATAAATCTTTTATTTAGTCAGTGACCTACGGGCAGTAACCCTTACTCTAGTCTATAAAACACAAAATTCAATAAAACTCCTATTACAGCAGCAATATGACATTCCAACACAATGGCATCAGGCCACAAATAAATCCACCTGGAAGTGAGAGCGGCAATAACTTTGCTCCACTGCTCCACCACTGGTGGGTGGTGTCTCCAGTTAGCCAGCATCTCCCTGGCAGTCTTCCAGTATGGCGGGGTGGGGAAACAACGCGTGCAGGCCAGTAGCCACACCTCAAACAGTACACTGATTAGCTTCTCCGCTAGCTTTTCAGCTATCCCACCTAGAGGGGACAAAAATAGCAGGTTTGTAAACACTCTGGAAAACAGCATGCAACATTCTGCACCATGACCACAACAGATAACATTCCTACTGGGTCAAAATAACCACCGGGTGTCTCAGATTGGTTCGGTGACAAGATTGAAAGTGTGCTGACACTGTGCAGTGCTGTTCTGGACTGGAGAGGAAAACCTTCATGCTGAAACATGGTAGGGGGTGCTGCAGAATGTTGCCATGGCTACTTACCTCCTACAGTAGGTGGGGCAAGTAATGTGTCGTTGATGCGGAGCAGGAAGAGAAGCAGCACCTCCCAGGTTTCTCTGGCCATGCTAGAGGAATCGCGGGCCAGCTTCTGCACTGCGGACAACACCTGCTGACACAACCTGAAGTGCATGGGGCTGAAGTGCTCAGGCCTATGATGAAAACCAAATATTTTTATTTACAATGCAGCTTAAAGTTACGTTACAAGTTACGAGAAAACACTTGTGTACCAGCATTTTCTTACTGGTGGGGAAAACTCCAAAAACAACACAGTGTATACTCCTAAAAAGCAGCTCTCTTCAAAATTAAGCAACATGGCAAAATTAAGTGACTAAATTAACCACAGTATAAAGAAAAACATTCTTTGTTTTGTTGGTGAGTAAGAAGGCTTATGGGATGTTTTGTAATTACGGCATGAATTCAAAGACAACGAAGCCAAAATAGTACTCTGTAATAACATTACCACATTTACCATATGTGGTAATGATAGAAAGAATCTGAAGATCTAAACTACCGAAATGACTTCCGCTTCTGATTTATTTATTTGTCTCTTTATATAAACGAAAAAAGTTAACAGTTAGTATTTATACAGCAACTCAATATTTTTTTATAAAGCATAACTCCTGCATGTACTTAAAGGAGCCTATTATGCTTTTCCAGATTTTGCAGCCTGTAAAATTTCAAATCTCACAGTACACAAAGGGAAAACTCTCTGCCACAGAAACCACTTTTCTCAGCTGCCTGAAACGCATTCCTGAATTCCAGGCCTCTTCTCTGTGACAAGGTGGCATCATCTTATAACAATCCTTATTACCCGCCTACTCTCAAGGCTGCCACACCATCATACAACACACAGAGAGCTAAAAAGGAAAACATACAAGTTTACATGACACATAAAATGGTACAGCAGAACTGACAGCATTGGAACAACAGCCACACTTTTTGCTGAGTGTGTGCTCAGTCTGTAAGCTGACCAATCAAACAACACTGGGCTCATCAGGAGCAAAAATTTTAAGACTGATGGAGGATACAGACGTACAGTATAAAAATAATAAACTTGAAGCATTTAAATCTATTGTGGTCAACCACCCAAAAATTTATGAACATTTACATTGAGCATACTGTGCCCCTCTTAAATAGGCACATATAATTTAAATTATCCTTAAGCATATCTGCTTTAAATCACCTAATATTTTGTAATATCAAGATTTTGTCTCATTAAAAGTGTCATCACTGCACTCCTAATCACCTGATCACCACTAAATCACTTGATCCATAAGTAAACAATTGCAGGATAGTTTTAGCTGTTTTAGAGTTTTACTGTCTTGCATGTAAAGGCTAGACATAACAGATTCACAAAGGTGAACGGGGAGTTTCCCTTATACAACACAATGGCTACATTAATTACAAAAACATAAATATGGAATGCAAATTATTTTACATTTTCCACCTGGAATCTAGAAACGAGTTGCTATTAACACACACACTGTTCCTAAATGAAGGTAATTAAGTGATGTCTTTGATTAATTAATTGCACACACACACATATATTTGGTTACCTTGGTAGGAAGAGGTTGTGAAGATGTTTGAGGATAGTTTGGACATAAAGGTTGGGCTCTTTGATGATGGGTTGGGGTATGGAGTCTCGTGGGGACACCAGTGCCATGATCCAGTCAGTATAGACATCCACACACAACTTAACTGTATCTCCATCCAGAGGAAGAGTCAGACCATAACATAGTACCTCCATAGTCCATTTCACCTAGTGTTGACAAACAGAAGGATAATTAGAGATTGCAAAGGCAAAGCTATTACATAACAGGTAAACAGTGATACGGAAAATGTGTATTTAATATTATTTCAAATATCACAAATGTTACAAAAGGCCACAGTTTCTTTGCACAACAGGAGACCTTACAAGCTTCTGATTCTGGACTTTGGAAATCAATATTGACGAAAGCAGGTGTACACTGTACGCCCAAATGTAACCACACATTCATTCTAATTAGCAAATTCACTTAATATATTTACAACCTGCACCAGCACTAAAACCGCTCTCTTACTACTTGTATGTCTTTGTTGTTATCAATGTTTCTTTCCTGTATGACACCTATAATGAATTGTAAGCGACTTTGGGTTTGTGAAAAGCTGTATTATGACAATGGATATCAGCATCATTGTAGTTAATATTGCGGATATTTACAAAACTGTGCTAATGTAGGCTACAACAGGCTTTTCTTAAACGGCATGTGGCTTCTACTGAACTCAGCCTTAAGCAACAGCCTACAAATGTGTTTGTTAGCTAACAGTTAGGCTATGTAGTTCGTCCCAAAACAAATAAAAAAGCTTAAAAAGGTGCACACTACCGTCTTTGTGTTGACTGCTGTTGAAATTATGTATCTGAACTTCAAGCTAACGCATCAAGCCTAACAGGCAACATGCAAGCCCTTTTACACCTTAGACTACATGGAGCCATACTCATGCTGGACTAACCAATTATCTTCTAGAAGACAATGTAAATAAACTTACTGTCTAAAAAGGGTGGGTCATTTCTGGTTTCATACTCTTATATCATATACAACTGCCTGTGACAAAAATGTTTGTTTTTCTGTTTTTCTTATTGCAGACACTGCTAATCTAAAACTTCAAACCCTGGGCTGTGCATTTCTGTGCACTGATCCAAACAGCCTTATCCGCTGGCAGTGGGCATGAGGCCTGTGTGTGGAAGCTTGGGGGTGGGAACAGTCAATAAAACTCCGATCCAGAGAGGGAGACAGAAGGGAATTCACAGGATATCCTTCTAGTGTTATCAGGCTGCACAGAAGCCTGCAGGAACCACAGCTACAATGCAACAGAGGGGGAAGTAAATTCTACTCATTTCTTGGTTGTTTTTTCTGGTGGGGGGGGGGTGTTTTTCTTCTCAATGTAAAATGTCCTTGGGTTTGTGAAAGGCACTTTACAAACTGCACTATAAACTTATTACAAACCCAAACCCACAAACAAACAAAACAGAACTACAGAGCACCATCCGTGCATCAAACAAATACAGGTCTGAAGCAGCTTTAGTTAGGAGGGCAAACAAGTGACATAGGAACATTTCCTGCATGGTTCCTGTGAACATTTCCAAGGCAAATCATGTGAATACACTGAGCAGAGAGCACAGTCTTGTTCTGTCAGGACTGAACATGCCTTTACAAAAATAGACACCATGGCCCTTCCTTGTTACTGATAGCGACTTCACAAGTGAATGCTTCAAAGAGACATTCGTCCAAAAATAACACTTGTTTTATTTATAAAATTTAAAATCATCAAACGCAAATAAAAAAAAACTAAACTGCTAACATAAATCTGTCTGAACAATACCTCCTAAAATTACCTCCTAACATCTCTAAAATAATCCATTTTAGAAGGTAAAAATAACATTTATACAATACAAAGTAAACAAATAAATAAATATAACACTCGCATGTCCTTTTGGACAATTTCATAACAAAATGCTTATATCATATGCAAGGAAACTGGCACTTCATACACAAAGCACAAAACTCTGGGTTCTGTTCCTACAGTAGTAATAGACAACCAGTGAACAATACCATTGCCCTCCAAGTTTTCAGGTGCAGGAACAACATTTGCTTTGCTTTGACCAGACAAAGCTTTCCTCCTGCTTCTGTGCTGTCCAAGAGAACAATAATCACAGGGTAGACATTTATTAATGTAGACATGCTAGCCTACAGTCTCTTACTAAGACATCCAGAGCTTATTAATTTGATGAGCAGCTGCTGACAGGTTCTACTTCCAGCATAACTCAACAGCCGTAAGCGATGGCAAAACACCACTTATTCTTCTCTGATACTGACACTGATATGAAACCTTAAGTAACAGCCAATACCAACCCAAAGCCTTCCTAATGAAAAAAAAAGCACTAAGCTTTAAAATGAGCTATTTTTAAATGAAGCTGTAAGCCATCATCTGATCAAATCAAAATTACCCCTGTCATCCTGCTAATACCCCATTTAGCATTTTCCACGGACATTGATCTGAAATCGATACCTGGAATGGGGCCGCCTCTAGTAAGCATGAATTAATATTTTAGACTAGCGCTTTGTGGCTAAAGCGTGCTTGATCATTTCTATATGACACTAGTGGATCAGAAACGTAGACAACACCCGTTCTGTATAAGGTTAATTTGCTGTCAGTGTCCAGATGTGATCTCAAAAGTCCCATCTTACCTCTTTATCAGTCTTTAGGGGGCACTCAGGGGAAGGGGCTCCAAGGCTGCCCCCTAGGGGGCGTACCACTGCATTGGCCACTTCACGGCCCACTGGAGGTGGGTAGGAGTGAAGCACGCTCAGGTGGCCCGGATCACTCTGGACCACCAGGTGCAAAGACCTCCACTCAGAGTACATGGCTGAGGCTTCTACTGGATCCAGCTAAGTTCTGAAAAGATGAGAGGACACCAGACACATCAGAAAAACGGCACATGAAACAGCTAAAGCACGAGTGACGTCAAAGACAATATAACAGGATTTAAAGGCACATTCATTACATTCAGCATATTGTGAGTAGTTATTATGAATAGATGCCATAGTGCTCTCTCTAGCGAGAAACAGGTACAAGGGCCAAGACCACAGTGACTGCACTGAAACATATTAATGAAAGCAGTCACGTTGGTAACGACAGCGTTCCTCAAAACAATCACCATGATCAGTTCTGTTCACTTCGCAATGCAATCCACCAACTCGTCATTAGCAGGGCACAACAAACTAAACAGGGCATTATCATGTTTTGACAGCAGTGAAAAGTCCATGTTCTTCCTCTATTCACCAACCACAAACAGATGAGTAATATGAACTAGGGAACTATTCCAACAAGAACTTCCTGTCATTATATGAGGGTTACACAAATAACCAACTATTCTTGTGCACAGCAAACCCAGTCTCTGCAGTCATTTCACCTGCAAATGCCAAAGATAATGCATTTGGCCTAGTAGAACAGGCCAAATGCTAGAACAGCGACAAGTACTCAAATAGTCTATTCAAATGAAAAACAAAGCCAACATCACTGGCCTGGGAGCGGCTGCATTCACCCCATGAAGAATCAGTATGAAATATGCTAGCTAGCTTAGGCAGCAAAAAAAATTTAAACTCAAACGCTCAAAATGCAAACCTCTTTAGTAGCACAAACCCTGTTTAACTGCAAACCACCCACAAGTTTAAACTAGTGCAATGTTAGATTTTGCAATACTGATATGGCAAAAATTGCTGGCTGGTACTGATAAATATCAATGTCACAATACTGTCCAAATATATCACAGTATCTGATGGCATTTAAGTCAGCATTAACAAAGGTATGAAAGTCATGCGTCCTGTAATGGTGTTCTAGACTAAAAGAGTGCCATGCCCTACAAATCTCACCTAGCTTGTCTGTTTTGTTCTGCTGCGTCATCTTCAAATTTCACCAAAGGGAAACTTACACACTAACCAGACAGAAATCACATATTCAGAAAGAAAGGTACTATTTATTATTGTATGTATGTTATTAATGAAACTGTTCTTTCAAAGCAATCTAAAGGAACCAAATGGCATGCACAGAGATATGGCAAAATTTTAATACTGCAATGTTTCAAAACACATTTTCTGGATATGCCATGATAATGTATTTCAGATACCTCCTTGTATACTATCAAAAACTGATATATTTTTATTTTTTTATCTGGCATACTGTGTTGCACTGTGCTAACAATATGCACAATGCGTTCAGAAAAGTGTATTGTATTGAGAATTCATCACAACAGCGATATATAGTGTCATATTGCCCAGCTCTAGACATGCATTACAGTTAACAGTCAGGTCCTTCTGGCTCTTATGGCTATAGTGCATATAAGGATCATTAAGTAATCAGTTATAGAGCTGAAATTGAAACGCAGTAACACAATGTGTCTGTATTACAGCATACTAGATATACAGACATATAACTGCCAAGCCACATTTGCAGGCAGGTCCTCAAACGTATCAGTTTGTATAGATTGTGAGCATTCAGACCAAACTCACGTTTCAGATGTTTGTTTGGTAGAGATTTCCATGTGAATATGTTACAAGGCAAAATGATGTTTTGTCAAATTCACGGAGGTCTACAAAGCCTGTGTTAATCTGCAGTAAGAAGCTATAATTGCTCTATCTGAAGTCTTACGATTTGTGTGTTGTGACTGTACTGTTTAACATCAAATGCTCCTCTTAAAGTCTGAGTGTTTTGACAAACCACAGCTGGTCATTCTGGGCACAAATGGTGATGCAGTAATCGCTGCAAATCATAATGAAATTTCACATTACTCTCTGTCCAGAGCTGGAGAGAGGCAGCACATGGCTGGGGTTATTTTAGTCACCAGCGTATAGCTAAGTTCAGCACTGAGAATAAACTTATCAAAACAAAAGGATGAAGAAGTGACGTTACTGATATTCTCCAGGTTGTTTCCAGACATTCCTATCCTACACTGATCTCCACACTGTCGGAAAAGTGTGCTAATATTAGAAGAGAAATGTCAGGGCTATGTTCAGACTGCAGACAAATCGGATCTGCATCTTAAATCGTTGATTTGTGTAGCCAAACATCAGCAACTTATCTGCATGGGTTGCAGTGGTAACAAGTAAGCATCAGTGGCTACTGGAATCGCATTTCAAACAACCCCCAAACATGGTTCGAATCTGGTGGCAAAAATCAACCCTATCAACAAACTACCTGTATACCTGAATAAAAAAAATCAGATCTGGGTTTTCAGTCTGAACAAGGGTTCAGTCTGGATACTCAGAGTGGATTTCAATAGTCTGCTGTCCAGACTATCGACAATCAACCTGAATACAATCTGGATGTGTCAAAAATCAGATCTGGGCTGACTATAAACCTGTGACACAGCTAAACAGGTTCCCACAGAGAGCACTGTTTATCATAACCTCCATCTGTAAAATCAACACCACCACCCAAATTTCAAAACAATCATTTCAGACTGAATTAAAGAGTTTATTAGAACTAGGGATCACTGAATAGGAGCAGTGATAGCTATATATAAGTACCCATGGTTAACACAAACAAATAAACAAACAATGACAGCTTAGGTGAACCCAGGTACATGACAGAACGCTGGGTAACTAGCTTTAATGCTAAGCTAAGATTACATTTCTATTCCAAACAAGGAAACATAATTTACGCTGACAGTTTTTAGGTGTCATATATAAATAAACGTTTACAAACACTACAATACTACAGTAAGCTAATTCAGCTAGCTAGTTAAGGCACTTGTCAACACCACAGACAAGTAAGACTTCCTTAGCCAAAGCTAGCTAGCTAACTTACTTAGCCTCCAAGCTGCAAACAACTCGCTGCTGCTAGGAAGACAGTGTCCTAAAACGTGACATACAAACAATCTAATTTACTCATTGTACTACTCAACTGACATTGTTGGTCCGCCCAAAAATGACGGACACCCGAAAGCCTCGCAATTTCTTCGAAAAACACCATTAATCGCTCCGCGTTAGCCGTGTCAGTCAAGCAGCTGTAAGGCTAACAAACCGAGCACACCTTTCCCACTGAAATACATCCAAACTAATGTACGCCAGCGCCAGTTAGCTGCTGCTTTGGAATAAGACCTCATTGGTAAAGAATTCAAATGTAAATCTTAAAAATAAAACCACCCGCCAGCCCACCCAAATCCCTTTCACCTCAGCTTTAGCAAACGACGCTGGCTAGCAGAACTGCTACTAACGTTAGCTCTACAGCTAGCACAGTTTCAACCGTGTTTGATCAATCACTTCAACTGACAGCTCGAATATTGAGCTAGTCTGGCTTTACGCCTCAAAACAACTTGCAGTCTCTAAACTGCCGGTTGTATGGACACTGTCGCTCACTGTCCATTTTCTCAGACATAACCAAACAGGAGCAACTGAACGGCAAGGTGAACTCTGGTTCCACACTGATAGCTCGGTATTAGCCTCGCTAGCTCGCTCGCTTGTGTTATTATTGTAGGCCGCAATGCGGGACAATCTGGCAGGCAACACGCACAGCTCTTCAGCGCAGCAGTAGCCGAGGACGGCAGTCAGATCAGATTACCTGCTTCGGGTGTCATAGCAAACGTTCGCAGCTGTTCAAGAGTTCTGTCTGGAGAAACCGGGGAAACTTTGCAGCATCTTTGTCACTAACTAGCTGGATCAGATCCTCCTTCCCATCGTCATCCAGCGGTAGGGTTTGGCTGCAGCACCGCGAAAATGATCACCTGAAGGGGGCGCCACATGGAGCTCAGAAAGCTGGAGGGGAAGTTAGAGGGAACAGAGAAGGGGCAGTTAGTGAACCCAGTTGGGACGCCCAGGATGCCCTTCCCAAACAAATAGGTATTACTAATTCAAATTCATTTGTAATTCATTCACATTCATTATTCAACCTTGCCATCGCTTTTCCGACTCCACGGTATACTGTGATATCAGGGCGCGACCTGGGAGGAGGCGCTACTGTTATGATGAACCACAAATTTAGCCAGTCATATCTCATCTTATAATCTGTATACCAATCTTAGCAGACCTGGGGGCGGGTCCCTTATTTAACTTCCCTGTCGTCGGTCGGCGCCTGCTGAAGATGAAGATCATGGCTAAATAGACACTATAGTAAACATTAGACCTTCCTCTAGAGTCACTGTACAGTGTACAAAGTGAACCAGTAAGCAGTTACATAGCGTGGACACCCACCTGCAATATTAACTTCTGGTAAATTATAGCCAATATATCTCCATGTTAGGGTTTGTCTTGTTAGCTAGCCTGCTAACTTACTGTGGGTTTACATCATTGACTGTATATAAGCATAAATACAGTCTATGATTGATGTGAGGTAAAGAAGCAAGGCTAGGCTAATGTTAAATTTAGCTAACTAGTAGGGCAGGTTTAGGCCAGACAGTCAGGGTTTTCAACTACTAGTCCTCCGTCCCGCGCAATTCCTGGATGGACGCTTATTAGTCTTCTTTTCGGGATGAATTATTAAAAATGTTTGATCGCAAACAATATTATGAGTGCCATTCGCTCACGTGTGTCAAAAGAAATGCCTTGCATTTCATTGGTTTAACAGTTTTTCAGTAAGAAACTTTTCAAGAATTTAAACTTCACTTCACAGTGAGAGTGACACAGTATGAACGAGTAACAGAGATACAGAAATAACCTTACGGACAGCTCTTTATATTCTGGGTTTATGTGTTTCTCTTCAGTATTTGTTAACAGTGCCCCCAGTATTTGTCATGCGTTGTTGTTTACAGTACAATATACTGTAAGTAATGCCTATAAAAAGGTCATATAGTGATCATAACACAATTTTATATCTGTCAATTCCTCAACCTGTAGATGGAAAACAAGAGGAAAAAGACAGACAAAGCTGAGGGAGCAGATCTGATGGAGGTTCGTGATCAAGAAGAAAGTGAGAGCTGTTTAAATTTTCACTTCAAATTAATACTGAATTTAACTGAACTTAATTGAAGCATAATATTTGTCATTATGTCCACATAATTCTGTCACCTAGCTTATTAAACATACATACAGAGTAAAACCACACTCTTTTTGATGCACCAACACTGAAATACAGAATAACGGATTAATAAGATTAATGGCCACAACTAATATATTAACATATTTAATCACGGTCACCGAAAACTCAGCAGTAACATACCAGAATCATACAACTCAATCAGGTAACATGCAAATGTCATTGGTTTAATGATTCAAGATTTAAGCCTTTATTGTCATGTCCACAGAGAAACAAGCATTTGCACTGTACAATAAAATTCTTACTCTGCACTTGCACCCGGACTTCAAGTACTAAACAATTACAATATTAATACTAAGTACTAAATAACAAAGAAAAGACTAAAGGGAAGAAAAATATATGTAAGTATATAAATTAAGAAAATTTACAATATGCTATATAAATCTACAACACAGTGTACATATTCAGTATAGACAGAATAATACGGGTCCTTATAGAGAAGTGATAAACTGAATCACCAGGGTATGTGCAAAAAGTGCAGTCTGTTCTGGTGGTCATCTCGTAGGTGAGAGGACTGAGCATGGACTACTCAGGACTGGTCAGATGTTTGTGGCGGAGGAGCATGAGGTAGAATAGTTGCTGGAGGTAGCAAGGTGCTCAGAGCTCTGATGGCCTGGGGGTAGAATCTGTTCCGTAATCTGGTGGTCCTTGATTTCATGCTCCTGTATCGTCTGCCAGATGTGAGAAGTGTGAAGAGGTTGTCACTGGAGCCGCACGCAGAGACTTTGCCGCGATAGGCCCCATCTCGCCACTATTCGATTACTTATTAGTGGTTATTTATTAGTGGTAGGGAAATAAACATATTCAGGTGCTCAATCTCCAGGACACTACCCTTATTGTAGTGTGGTCATGGTCACATCATATTGCAGTCTTGATTTGCTGTATCCTATGTCTGGATTATTGACTAGTGGAAGTGACTGAGGAGGCAACATTCAACTAGCTAAACTGATAAACTTAGCTATGCCCTCTATAAATGAATCTGTGTTCAGACCTTCTCATAGTTAATGAACAGCTTGACTGACAGCTTCCTGTCCAGCACTACAAGTCTGCTCCGCTACTCATACAGAACTGAAATCACTAACCAGCGCTTATGTGATGGTAACTGGATGAAACAAATCACAGACAAACTGATGTGCAGAAGGACAGATGGACAAAGCCCAGTGTGAATGAAAGAAGGGATGAACAAATAATGTTTGAATATTGATAAATGAATGAATGGGAGAGAGGCAGCTATAGACTGATTGTCTCTATAAATTAATTTGTGGCCTTTATTAAAAATAATCACTGTGTCACCTTCAGGGCTCCTTTCAGGTTCCTGTTTTGTGTGGGTGGGGCAAGAGATGTAACCATGTGATTGGTAAGTAAATGCTTACATATGTGTTACTCAAGATTAGGACCTCTGAGTTTACATAAAGTAGAGAGAAACCTGATGAGATGCAGCAGCCATCTTTAGACCTTGTACATTGTGGCCCAGAGGAACAATGTGAACTCTTTTAGAAAAATAAACTCCAGGGGGTTTTAATTACGCCTCTATAGATGTGGAAATAACCCATACCATGGTCACTAATACCCCCATACCATGACAGAATTGTAATGTGGAACTTGTGCTGGCAGTAATCTGCTTATGCCTTTCTTCATTGGCCTGGAGAACACAACGTGTATGATTTTCATAAACAATGTGGAAGACTCATCGGAGCACTGTACATATTTATACTGTTCATCAGCACAGATGAGCTTAAGCCCAGAGAAGCCATCTGCATTTCTAAACAGTGTCGACAGATGTGTTCTGCTGTACAGATTTAACTTTGTAAATGCAGCGACAAACAGTGTTAATGATTAAAGTATTCCAAAGTCCTATCTATCACAGAAACATAATGTATCTAAGAGAGGTAGCAAATCATATTGCAAATTTCAAATGATAAATTTAAAAAGTTCAATTGAGCAATTGAAATACAGTGACAAATGTGCAGGTATTCTGCAGGTACAACTAGGAACTTCAAGAGATCAGGAGGGGAAATTTGTATAACCAGTCAGATCACAGGAGGGAAATTTAACCAGCCAATTAGATGATAGGAAAGACAGTTCCACTCATTTATCAGACTGCTGGACAGACAGTTCAATCAGCCGAACAGATTGCACGAGGGACAATTCAACCAATCAGTTGGGTTACATTAAGAAAACAAGCCAATCAGATTACAGGAAGGAAAACTGAACTATCTAATTAGAGCTCAGCCAATCAGATTGCAGGACAAAAACACATGGAGTAGGTTTGCTTTCCTACATCTGCAGTCAAGACAATCCTTTGATCTGGCTGTATAAGCTTTCCTAGGTAAGCAAATATATATGTTTCTTCAAGTCATAAATCTCTCTGTAGGTCAGGTTTAAATTAAGTTTGTATGTGAAATTTTGACTGACTTTTTAAGAGATGTACAGCATCTTTACAGAATAATGAATTACGGCCAGCGTGTGATATAGTGGTACACACTACAGGGGTTGGACAATGAAACTGAAACACCTGTCATTTTAGTGTGGGAGGTCTCATGGCTAAATTGGACCAGCCTGGTGGCCAATCTTCATTAATTGCACATTGCACCAGTAAGAGCAGAGTGTGAAGGTTCAGTTAGCAGGTAAGAGCACAGTTCTGCTCAAAATACTGCAATGCACACAACATTATGGGTGACATACCAGAGTTCAAAAGAGGACAGATTGTTGGTGCAGGTCTTGCTGGCACATCTGTGACCAAGACAGCAAGTCTTTGTGATGTATCAAGAGCCACGGTATCCAGGGTAATGTCAGCATACAACCAAGAAGGACGAACCACATCCAACAGGATTAACTGTGGATGCAAGAGGAAGCTGTCTGAAAGGGATGTTCGGGTGCTAACCCGGATTGTATCCAAAAAACATAAAACCACGGCTGCACAAATGACGCTGTATGGGCCGCAAAAGGAGGCCCTACACCATACTAATAAATGATTGTGGTCTAAAAACCAGGTGTTTCAGTTTCATTGTCCAACCCCTGTATGTGCAGCATTATAAAAGCACACTTTCATTTAATAAGTGGCCCTTAACATAATATTATTTATTTATTGTTGGGATAGCAGTTATATAGTTATTATTGAGATATATGCATTCATAAATTGTCTAGGCTGAAAACTTTCTGAAATGTTTTAAATGAGCTTTAAATCTTCGAGAGAAAAGAGAAGAACCACAGCACTCTTTATTAAATACAAGTCTTTATTCAAACATGGCTACGGAAAAACACGTATCGGTTTCTGCGCAGCCGCTTGAAATATCTTCCATTGGTTTAGTCACATGACTTTACATACAGTAAAATGAAACAAAAAGTAACAACAAAAACCTGTAAACTTATAAACACCTGTCATTACAAATACCCAATATATTGTAAATAAAAGATCTAAGGTGCCGAAATATCTAAAATAAACCCTAGAGGGCGCCAATTATTTGGTAAAACTATCTTTATTGGTAAAGAAGGAGTTTGTCCTCTTGTTGCTGCTGCCTCGTGTTTACTCTCATGTTGTATGTCTTGCATGCATAAGCCTCTGGAAGTGAGGCAAAATTGAACTAGCCAATCATAGCACAGCTAAAAAAATTAAATTAGCCAATCATACTACAGGACTGAAAATTCATAGTCAGTTCATAGAAGGGAAAAAACTAAAAGTAAAAGAGTCAGTGGAGAGTATGCACATGATGTCACAGTGGACGTCACTTTGATTACACCCCCTGAATGGCAGAACACCTGAGTGGCAGTGTTAGCATTCAGTGTGAATGCAGCCAAAACTTCTAAATTAGGAAAGAGCTGTTGTCTGATTAATGTACTAGTAGACTCAGGAAGGATTCAGACCTATATTCTTACAGTCTGACAAAAGCGAAGGCAAAGACAAGCAAATGGATGAGCTTTCCATTCGCCAACTCCTTGTTCAAGCGTTCCTGTTACAAATGTTCAATTTTCCCATTCCACCTTAAACTGTGCAGCAGTTACGTGCTGGCACCTCTAGTCAGAAAGTAACTGCTGCAGTGCTTAAGGTGGAATGGGAAAATGTACTTGAACATGGAGCTGGCAGTTGGAAGACTAACTTAGCTTTATATGGAGCGATGCAGTTCGCAGTCCAGACACTTTGGATCCTTGCAATGAAACATGATTCTGCAGTTGCTTTTTTGTGGCTGGACTTTGGGGTAAAATTACACCATAGGTGATATACTGTACTGGTTACTCACTAATTAAGTATTTTAGCATCTTTCATTTCTGTTTATATGCTGTGCAACTGTGAAGCTTTTGTCAGCATGTACGAAAAACATCCATGAATATGATCTTGTGTTCTACTTAGGAGGTGGTGGTGGTGGTTAGACAGTGTTAGTCCAAACAAACCCAGTTTTCCTTCTAAAGCAGGTTTACCGGTTTAGACAGTTACCCAGACCAACTTTGAAAACTATAATGGAGACATTAATGTTCATGATGACCACAAGAGTTTACATGATACTGCCGAATCCAACTAATCACATGTTTCATTCCCAGTTGTGCCATTTCCTGTAACACACACGGCATGCTGCTTAATGTTTTGCCAATTCCAACTTAGAGGTGTTTATTCTAAGAGGAAGGTGATGTCAGCTCATACTTTCAATTAGTAGACTGCTACTGATTTCTAGTTCCACTACCTAACAAGACTGTTTGTACCGCACTTTAACTCGAACCTGTATACTTGAACATCCAGCTGTGTTTTTGTTTTTATTTTGTTCTTATTTATCTATATTTATTTATCTATACTGAACATCTGTACAGAGCAATTTGGCTGTTACCTGAACATTAAGCTGCTATTCTCCCACCTGCACTGTACACTTTATATATCCATACTGTTTAAACCACATACTTACTCTTTGCACGTCCTGTACACATACTGTACTGTACTGTACTGTTTGCACACATTGTTTTTCTCTATTTGTCTTTGCACTACACTATTTATATACATATATACACATACTCTTCAACTGCACTGGAGGAGGAGCCTGACCGTGTTTCGTAATACTGTACAACTCTGTATTGGTATAATGACAATAAAGTTGAATTGAATTGAATTGTAACACACACTCAGTTAGCCAGTCAGGTCACAAGAGGGACAATTCAGCTGGCCAATCAGAGCTCAGCCAAGCAGATCAAGTTCAACTAGCCAATTAGATAGGAAAGAAAATTCCACTTACTAATCAGATTGCAGGACGGAGCATTCAGTCATACAGTCAGATTGCATGAAGGAAAATTCAGCTGGTCTGTCAGTTTACACTAGCCAGCTTGGTGAGGCCTGGGGCAGAATATGAGTAACTGTGTTCAATAAGGAGAGAAGTAAAATACTCAGAAATAGTCATATTTCTTTCACGCTCCACGCTTTAGAAGCCTGTTATGATTCTCCTCACCACTAGATGGCGCCACGCCCACACTGAACATAGCTCACTAATACAATGTGACACAGTCCAGTACAAATTTGCATTCTCTGTGGAGGAATAAAAGGGACATAAAAGCAGAAAGAAAAGGAGGAAAGAATAGTGTGTTGTTGCTCACATTCCTTACTAAGTCTGATTATCCTGGGCACCATATTTCAATGCCTTCTCCAAAAGAGCGAGATGTCCTTGGGAAGTACTCTAATTTAGTAAATCTCTGTTTTTGCTGGCACTGAGTGGACCTCAGGTATGCAGATGTAAATGGACGTGTCAGCAGAACAATTATGCCTCCTTCAAACCTTAAGTGCTGCACAGAAAGGCTTGATTACAATCTGATGATGAGCTTGTTCTTTTGCACACTAGTTCTTTTGTCATATTGTCTTTAAACGTTAACATCGTTCATATCTACCATCATTTATTTCTACATTCTTCCATACTCCCATGTTCTTTATCCTTAGAGACTGAATGATCACTTGGTATATTTGATATATCAGTTTGTGGTTTTGTGTAGCGCAGGCTGTAGCCTGCCACAGAAAGACACACACCCACAAAATAGCTTTTCAGAAGCCTAGAAGGAGGAAAAAAAGGAGAAATAGCAGTTCATTGTGCAAAAGAGGAATCTTTGCTCAATGACAATACTCCTCTTGTGCTGTTGTGCTCTGCATTACTTTGTTGCTGATTGTTTAATAACACAATGACACTGTTTGACATTCAGTGCGTTCCAAAGTAAAGAGATGCTATGCCCCAGAAAACAACGTTCGGTATATATTTTCTCCATAATGTACTGCACTCTATGTTTGTTTATTTCATCCTTTGGATAATCTTTTATACACACAGGCATATCAGGTTATCTTGTTATATGGCCAATGTAATCTCATGCAGGAATGCACATGAATTGATCCAGACCTAGATTGTACTCATGGACTGATCCGATAGGCTGGATCGGCTTTGGCACTGGATTTTGATTAATTTTGATATTTGAGGGTATATAACAGGCCATGGACAGACATGTGGCTAAGTGCAGAGAAGGAAAGAAGCTAGAAATCAAAATAAACAGATCTCAGTTGAGAATAATATAGGGCTGTTAGGAGGCTAACAAACAATAGATGATTGAGGTGCTAATATATACCATTATCATGAAAGATTATAATCAGATGAAATTCAGATTATAATCATGAATGTGCTTACAATAACAATCACTAGTAAGAATAATACATATAATATTAATGGAATAAAAGCCATAAATAATAATTAGGAAACAAGAAACAATAAAATAGGTTCTCTGACAAAATCCCTGGTTTTTCATTGACTGTGGATCTAGCTAACATCAGCTAGAGTAGGTAACCTACAGTGGTCTATCTAGTGGATCTATCTATCTATCTATCTATCTATCTATCTATCTATCTATCTATCTATCTATCTATCTATCTATCTATCTATCTATCTATCTATCTGTATATAATGTTATTTAAAAATCATTCAGCATTGCATATGTGTTCAGCAAAAACATATATGTGAACCTTTCAGTATCCAGCGTAACCCTGCTGTGCAGCAATTACTTCTAACTGAAAGTTTAAATGTTTTTGGTAACTATTAATCAGTTGTGCACTTTGTGTTCAGAGGAATTAGCACATTTCTCCATACACCTAAAAAAGCTTCAACACCAACAAAGTGTTGGTGGATTTCCTCACATGAACAGCCCATTTAAGGTCCTTTCACCTGGTCAGGACTTTGCCAAAACATTAACGTTATTCTTCTTTATCTATGCCATGGTAGAACTTGTGTGCTTAGGATTGTTCTCTTGCTGCATCACCCACAATCTCAAGATTCAATTCATTCATAAATGTCCTATCATTTTGTTTCAGAATTGTCAGGTATAAGGCATCATTTATTTTGGGAATGATGGCAAGCTGTCCTGGCCCAGATACTGCAAAATAGGCCCAGTTCATGATACTACCACCACCATGTTTCACAGACGGGGTAAGGTTTTAATGCTAGAATGCAGTAGAATGCTAGTTTTTACTTTCTCCAGACATAACACGTCTCTTAAACCAAAGATTTCTATGCTGGTCTCATCCATCCACAAAACATGTTTTATTAACCATCTGGCTATTGATGCAGACTCCATAGTGGAGGCTACCACAAATGAATTAAATAGAAAAAATCTAAACCCACACGAGTTTAAAGTCACTACAGCATTTTATTCTTATCATGAAGCTAACACAGATCCAAATAGCGAGATCCCAATAAATATTTAAGTAGCCAAGCACATCCCTAACTGATACAGTTTGTATCTATAGCAGATTAGAACAGTCCTTATTTATGTTTTTGTATTTTGCTACTAGGAAACAATGGCTTAACCAGAGCACAGCTACCCTTAACTTCAGGTATCAGATTCAGACTGCTAAGACTGTGATAATACAAATAGGGTGTGTCTTTACAAAGATGGCTTCTGGATTTGAGTGGAGTAGCAGTGGGGCCTAGTGGCAGTGGTGGAGTGAAGGAACACCCAAATCCTCACCAAACGAACAAGTAATTGTTATATCCTACTATTGTGCCTCTGTTTACCCTCCCTTTTAAACTTCCTCAGCTCAGTGCTTGGGCTGTCCAGCTTCAGAGCCAGCGCTTGGGTTGCCCAGAGATCTTCAGGTAAAATGGATGGACCCCCAACTCAGTTTACACTGATACGCTTCAATCTCACATACCTTACTTCCATGCTTGGTAATTACAACACATAGCCATAAGGCTAGGGTTCTTAGCTAGCCAACCACTGAGCTTCCCAGGATAGGTTTCAGTGGTTAGCTGGACTTTGTAGCACAGAGGAGAAGCTAACAGGTGACATTGTTAGAAAGTCAGCAGTCAGAATACTCAGCTGCTTGCCACCAAAGTGCTGTTGAAGTCAGTTTGAGATGCATATGCATGTGTGTTTCAGGCTGGATTTTCAACCTGCTAATGACAGCCAGCCATGTGGTGGGTTAAACAGCAGCTGTCATCTAAATCAGCATAAAAGGACTTAAGGGTGCAGAAATAGCCAACTGGGGAGGCTGACAATGCCTTGACACGTAAACAGGGGGCAACACCGTTAGAAAGACCAAACCCGGCCCCTGCCACAGCCACAAGGACTCCTACCTCTCTCAAATGACAGCTTTTTTTCTTTTCCCCAATAACTACTCTGTGGAGTGGTGCTTGTCGTTCTCTAATTACTCGTGTTGTCTCAAAGCTGCTGTTGTTGTTTTGGAAGTGCTAAGAGGGTCGAGCGCGACTTTTAGTGAGAAGTAAGACAGTTAAAGCTCCGGGGGGCATAAATAATACAATGCTACACTTGCTCAGAGACAGAGCGAAATGAAAACAAACACATTTACAGTGAACAAGAGAGAGAGAAGACAGAAAAGAGAGGGGGCTGCTTTAGCACAGAGCTTTTGTGCTCTCTGCCAGATCAAAAGCAGAGTCAAAGTGGAGCAGAAAAGGTCTAGAATGAGCCCAGTCATAACCAAACCGATGTTTACAACGTTTCCACTTTAGAAATGTCATCATTTAAACCATATGTGCCGCACCTATCGTTAAAACACACGTGCATGCATGCATGCACACAGGCACAACCTGTATCTTTGCACGAGCATGTGCAGTGATGAATAAAATATCCCAGTCTACATTTAATACAGAGAATAGATGGAATACACGGAATAAAATGCAATTTGTGAGACGAACACATGACCTTGAATTATGCAACAGAGACGGGTCCTTCCCCAAGTGCGGCTCAAAGACACACAGAGGTCCCTAATCTGGGCATTATGCATGCAATATTTATCAGATCTCTAAATGCAACCATTCATTTCATAAGGCTATATTTAAACTTCCACTTTAAATATTAGCAAAATGACGGAGCACACACAATTCTGTTTATATAGCCAGTTTAATTCAGCCATAAAGCTTTTCTGAAAGCCTTTCCGATCATCCATAATTCATCAGTGATTTCCCTTACACTTTGTTTTGTGTGGTTATCATCACTTAAAGGGTCATTGTACAGACAGAGCTAAACATGGACTTCCCTCACTGCTATCTGCCAACCATTGCCAAGTGCCAGTTTGCCTTTGCACTACTAACAGTGAATGGTGAACTTGTCTGTTGCTGCACAGTTTGCCTTGGTCATCCTCTAGTCCCTTATCCATGGTTCCTAGAAGCTGCACTGTTTAGAGTTTAGGTTGGTGGATGATTTTCATGCCAGCGGTGACACTGAGGTGTTTAAACACCCCAGCAGCACTGCTGTGTCTGAACCACTCACGCCAGCACAACGCACTCTTATACACCACCACCACCATGTGTAATCATCATAGAGAACATTTGTCAACAACCCAAAGGAGACACCATTATGCTCTTATTTTGAAAACCTAATTTCTAATGCCCTTGTGCATTAAAGGGGTATATGTGTTAAGCATTAGTGTGTATCACAGCTTTATCAGAATATAAGTTGTTTTTATTAGTTGATCAGTTTTTTGAAGCATTCTTTATGTTGAGTTGCATCCATTGGTGTTCTCTTACTGCAGTGCCCAGCAAGCATTATATAGATACATCACATTCTCACTGTAATAAATACATCTGTGGCGCTAGCTATAAAAAAACATAAAGAAGAACAAAAAGATTTCTTACATTAGAGGTAGGAGAACTTTTATTGTGATACTTCAAGACATTTTATGGCATTTATATTTTTATATTTAAAAAAAAGAAGCAGTAGTGTTACATTTAAAAATATCTATGTATATCAAAAACTATCAGTCTTTAAACAACCTGATTTCTTTTTTAATATTCATCGCACTGTGTTCCTCAGAAAAGCATGTTATGTTGTACTGTGGCAGAATTTTTTGCCATAACAATATACTGTATATTGTAATCGCCTAGTTCTAATATACATCCATCCATCCATCCATACATACATACATACATACAGACATACATACATATATATATATATATATATATATATATATATATATACATATATATATATATATATATATATATATATATATATATATATATATATATACACACACATACATACTTGGATACATACTTGGATACATACATACATACATATATGCATACATGCATACATGCATACATACATACATACATATATACATACATACACACATACATACATACATACATACATACATACACACATACATACATACATACATACATACATACATACATACATACATACATACATACATACATACATACATATATACATACATACATACACACATACATACATATATACATACATACACACATACATATATACATATATACATACATTCATACATTCATACACATATATATATACATACATACACATATATACATACACACATACATACTTGGATACATATATACATATATACACACATACATACATACATACATACATACATACATACATACTTGGATGCATAAATCAATCAGTGTATTTACCCCAGCTTGTAGCATTTTGTAGAATTTTGAAGCAAAAACCTAAAACTTTATAGCAGAAGGAAAAATGTTTTTCATTTTAATGTATGTTCATGTAGTAACATTATGTTCCAAGCAATTTTGCGTCTCTACTCTCTACTCCATCCATCATGGAAAATGGCTTTGGATTTTTAAGCAGTGTAATGTGTTTTGTGCGGTGTAAAAGTTTGAGCATCCTGATTCCTTGTTGATTTTAAAAGTAATAATATTTGTTGATTAAAAATAAGGGAACATATTTCTGTATTTTTTTTTTCTTATTTGCAGTTTATTTGAATTTACCATGTTAGAAAAACAGAAAGCACTGCTGTCCACTAAAATTGCACTGAAATGCTATATTTAGGCTGGTTACCTCTAGAGGATGTTCTAACAGCTCGACCAGGGGTATTAAAGCTAAGGCGTGATTGACTGGGGCGATATGCTTCCAACTGCGTAGATCCGAAAGGCATTATACGCTTCTTCATTGTAAAAATTGAAATTCTAATTAAGGATGAAAGCAGTTAATGCAGTAGCTCTCTGTGCTTGTTGGAGAATCAGTGTCGAGTTAGGTGCTAAATGGTACTGAAAGTGCTGGTGGGAACTGAGAGGCATGCAGTGCGTTTGCATTTTACTCAGCAGATAGTTACACACGTGAAGGCAGCGGGTTTTCAAGATTGAAACATTATGAAACTGCTTCATTTCTCCCACACCACCGCATGTTCTCTATCTATCTCTCTCTCACTAAAGGGGACATTCCCCCATTTCTCACCAAACACCAACTTTTTCTTAATATCTTTGGCATCTTTTTGTCTCTTTTTTACTAGAGCAAGCACTTTTTCTCTGCTGTGGCCACATCTAAATGTCATTGAGGTGGTGGAAACTCAGTGTCACCAATGTGTGACCATGGACTGTCCAAACGCTCATATCTCTCTCTGTTCCCCATAAATGAAACTTATTCTATCACAAATGAAACTTAATAAGGGAAATGACTTGTGATCAAATCCTCGCAGTGGATTTCACAATAATACAGTGACTGGTTAGTGAAATTAAATCAGATTTATGGGAATTTGCAAATGTTTCTGTCATGACATTTACACTTACCAAACACATGATTAGATGCACTTACATTTACAGATGGTTTGTTTCTCTGTGTACTTTGATATCCCCTTTTCTTCAACGGTCAAACAAAACTGAAGGTATTGTTTGAAAAGGTACAAGTATGCACTCCTGCCCTGGTAAAACCTATTTAAGGTACACAACTGGCCCATAAAGTCATTGTTGCAAGTACTTTGATGAACAATCATCAAAAAAAAAAAAAAATTTTTGACAGAACAGAACTGTGCATACATCTGAAGCCCCTGAAATGTTTTCTGGCTCTGAAAAATAAATAAACTATAAATAAATAAATACTTAATATCCCATTTAACTGGACAGCCAATAGTCAAAATGGTGTCTCTAACTTGTGCATTCAAAGTGCTAATTCTAATACGTACGAGCATCAACACACTTCCCGGCCACTTCATTAGGTGCACCTATCTTGTATCTACACTCACTTTCCATTTTTTCAGCTCCACTTACCCTATAGGAGCACTTTGTGTATTGTTCTACAGCTACTGTAGTACATCTGTTTCTCTACATATTCTTTTAGCCCCATTTCATGGTGGATCATTCGCAGCACTGCAGTGACACTGACGTGGTGGTGGTGTGTTAGTGTGTGTTGTGCTTGTGCTGGTAAATCAGACACGGCAGTGCTGCTGGAGTGTTTAAACACCTCAGTGGCACTGCTGCTTTCTGTGACCACTGATGAAGGACTAGAGGATAACAACACAAACTGTATATTATATATATTATATATATATTGAGCCCAAGTTTTGGCACTTCCAGTGTAGCCCAGCTTCTAGATAGGAGGGAATAAATAAGGTGAATTGTGAATATCATCATTATCATTACAATCACTTGAACTTTCCCATCATGACAGACTTCACGTCAAATTCCATCTCATATGCACTGCTGTTGTTTGTTGCTCACAGACAAATGAATGCAAACAAACAAACCCAGTCAGGATCTCTAAAAATACATAGCTTGAGAGAGGTGACAAAGATTCTGAGAATATGCATCACTTCTCCCTTCTCTCTCTCTCTCTCTCTCTCTCTCACACACACACACACTCACACACACACACACACACACACACACACACTGTCTCTTCCCTCATTTCAGCCAGCACAAATCAACAGCACATATAAACAGGGCCTGGCTGCTGAATAATGCATGGGGAATCTACGTACCTTTATTCCACACTCAGGCCTTCCCCCCTTCTCCGCAGCGTTGCGGCAAGCTTCTCATTTTCTGTGACAATGAAAGTGAGCCGTGGCCGAGACTGATGAAAAATAACATCGCTCTTGATATTTTGCAGCGACCCCCCTCCTCCACCTCACAAATGTTAAGGAGCGATTGTAGTATTTTAGGCGAAGAGGTTTTTCACATGGTACAAAAACAGAGGTTTGGTGTAAGGGAGCTACCTTTGGAGAATGAATTCAAAACACAAATGCAGTTCATGCACCTCTTCGCTGTATTTATGCTGTAATGTAAACGAAATCCGAGCTAAAACTAAATTTGGAGATCGTAGTAGCTCGTGAACTACCGAATCATGTTCTTTTTTGTTCAGTTGTTTGTTTATTTGTTTGTATTTGTTTGCCTTTGGGTAATTTAACATAACCCAAGCTGTGTGTGGCATGGTTTCAGGCTTCTGACTTCTTAATGATGAGCCTGTTACCGTTATCATTTAGCACCATTAAAGCGTCTCTCTTCAGAGATTTACCAAAGCAGTTCGGAAGGGTAGGTGTGTCATTTATTCGTCTCATCATCTGAGCTTTAGCAGTCCAGTTGCTGCTGAACTAGATTACTTGACAGGGTCAAATATGCCAAACTCCATAACATTAACAGCCATCACGTTAGCGTGCGTACGAAACTAGCATTGTTAAGAAACATCACATCATGCTAAGGCAGCTGGACGTTTCTGCCCCGAATGCAAATAACAACAAGGTTTACTCATAACACTCATATGCATTGTCCCTCAGCCTAAAAGCCCATAAAACAACACAAGAAAAATGCTCCTCTGTTTTTAAAATTTTTTTTATTTGCTACGATCACAAACGCCATCAGAGCGCTAAAGGCTTTCCAATGCAATTACTGCTCTTCGGAATCAGGTAACCTTTAGAGGATGATTTCAAGAGTGACTCATCCTTGCCTAATTTTAGCGGCCTACTCCACACTTGATTGGCCTTGAAGTAGACAATTAAATAAAATATGACACAAGATGACAGGAGGCTAGATGGAGGAGATATAAGTTTTGACTCTAGGCTTTATCCCACTTAGTCTGACAATGGATTCAGCTCAGAACAAATGTGAGACAATTTCTCTTTTTATTATGTTGCCTCAGAGAAGGTCGGTCTTCATATATAGAGTAGTAACGATGCTGAAAGACGCACACCTTTCAAAGGGTATAACAGAAAAAGTGCCAAACAGTGATAGCAAATAGGACTAACATATTTATATTGTGGAATATACACTCACTGGCCACTTTATTAGGTACACCTAACCTGCATCTACACTCATTATATCCATTTCATCCTTTATTATCAGCTTCATATAGCTTACCATATAGGAGCACTTTCACAGGCTGTTGTCCATCTGTATCTCAGCATACTTCATCCCCCTGACGTGGTGGTGGTGTGTTAGTGTGTGTTGTGCTGGTGTGAGTGGATCAGGCACAGCAGTGCTGCTGGAGTGTTTAAACACTGTGTCCACTCACTGTCCACTCTATTAGACTTGCTGGTCCACCTTGTAGATGTACAGTCAGAGCTGATAGCTCATCTGCTGCTGCACAGTTCGTGATGGTCATCCGCTAGTCCTTCATCAGTGGTCACAGCAGCGACACGGACATGTTTAAATACTTCACTTGTACCCCCTACAAAACACACTCTCATACCACCACCTCATCATTGTCACTGCAGCGATGAAAATGATCCACCACCCACATAAGAAATGCTCTCTGGTGGTCTAGTGGGGGTCCTGACGAACCTGTTGAAGGACAGGGTAAATCGGGGCTAAAAAAAGTATAAAGAGAAACAGATGGACTGTAGTCTGTAACTTTAGAATAAAATGCAAAGTGCTTCTATATGGGAAGTTAAACTGATAACAGGGACAGCAAGTGTAGATACAAAGTAGGTGTAGATAATAGAGTAGCCACACTTAGTATGCTGCCTCATGAGTGAATATTAAAATAAGCACTTTGGATGGTTGTTGTGCAAAAGTTAGAGACCACCATTTTGAATATAGTGATTAGGTGTATTAAGTAGAAGTTATTTATATTTCAGAGCCAGAAGAGACGCATTGTAGGGCCACAGATGTATGCACAGTTATGAGTTGTCATAAGCATATGTGTTGTACAGGTACATTTTTTGTTCGTCAAAGTATGGGATTAAAATTGTACCTTCAGTGGTGCATGATTTTACAGGCCGGTTGTGTACCTTTTTTTTTTTTTGCATATTTGTACATTTTCATAGCAATGGATTATGGTCCAGTTGTGTTTCTTTATTAAAGCCCAAGCCTAATTTGAGCAATGACATCAATAATGATAACAATAATGACAATAATAGTAATTACTGTTCCTAGAAAAAAAAATACAATAGAAAAAAAAACAATTTGTATATTTCATTTTTCTCACATCTCATGTATCTTTTAAGAAATATTGTCACACCACATACAATACTATGTCAAAAATAGAGACCTTCTTTTTATTTGTTTATTTGTTCAAAGTCAAAAGCTTTTAACAGAAAAACAGATCCTCTAAACAAAAAACTTTTACACAAAGGACCTACATTCGTGACTCACATAACTGACATTATGTTCCCCTTCACTCACATTCACACAAGCAGTTACACAAACTCACCTTCAGATTTTGCTCTCATGTGCTTCTAAGAAACCTGAAGCAGATACTTTAGGTCAGATATAAGATAACCAGCTCACGTAATGAAGTTTGAAAAATACAGTTTCTGAAACTAGATTTAAAAAATAATGAAAAGGTACTGAGAAAACAGGACTCCCAACAACCGTGCATGTGCTGATGGACCACAAATCTTTCACCATCAGATAATCAGCCCTTAAAGCTTTCCGAGAGAGAAGAGAAAATCACTTGCCTCTCTTGCTTCAGATCTGAAAAAAAAATCTGAAACTGCTGTTTCTGTACATCCTTCCACTAAGAGAAGCAAGTGTAGCCCTCAAGAAGCCCTCACTAGGAAAATGAAATATATGATAAACAGGAACTACACTGACAATGACATTGATAGAATTTGATTTCTATTAAGACCCCAAATACTGAGATGGTCAAAAATGTTGAAAATTAAACTTCTAAGACTGAATTTTGCAGGTAAATAGTGAAAGAATGCAATAGCACAAAGATTAGACACACTAAATACAGAATAAAGATATTACAGTTTGTCATTTTTGTTAATTATCCTTACTGTCTTGAGAAAAACTAGACACAAAATCTAATTTAATTTTATTTTAAAACCAAAATACTTACAATACAACCAAACTTCTTTCCGGGCCATTTATTTTCCTCATGATTTAAAAAAAAAAAACCCAATATAAACAGCAGCTGCTGTGTTCAAATGATGCATACTAGTAAAAATAGACAACAATGGAGATACATGTTTTTCTTTGGACAGCGCTGATATTCAGTTTCTGCTTTTATACTTGTGCTGAGAAGTGAATAACATGGCTGCAAAATGAAACAAACGAAAGGATGGTTTTAACACTGGTTTTAAAAATTCAGTGCTTGGTTTGCTGGATCTCGCTACAGTTGGCCACAACATGCAGTGTAAATTTCCATACCTATATACGAAATGAATTCAAAGACAAATAGTTCTGAGCATTCTCATTTTATCTTCTAGGTCTCAATTAGCTTCTCTGGCTGTGCTAGTTGGTAAGACTGAAACTTGACTGGTGGTTGCTCAACAGTCAGGGTGACCTTTAAAAGAGGAATGAAGTGTGTTTGAACGTGTCAGGTTCAGTAACAGGCTCGTATTCACACAACTTCTGCCCTGTCCTGCGCTTCACAATCAATCAATGTTACTTCCCACTAATCCCACATCCTCGTGGAAAAAAACAGACTTTAAGTGCTTTTGGACATCTCCATGGTGGAACACAAGAGGACGAAGGTTAAAATAACTGTCGTGTCGTCTTGGCAAATATCGGCAGATGTATTAAGCCACTAAGAGCTTTTGTAGCTATAAACCACTAGCTACCCAGCGTTATTGTCTTTCGGTGATATTTGCGAGTAGTCTGGAGACTTCTGTAACCAAATGCATTCATCTCCTTCATGTATTTGTTGCACAAAAAGGCAGAAAACCTTTGGCTGTTATGATTTACTGACAGATATTAAGCTTTGCAGAGTACTCCTACACATTCTGACCTACTAACTTTAAAGTGAACACAATTACTGTAAGGGAAGTTGCTCAGTCATCAGCTTCCAGTGGACCAGAAGATCTAGAACATAACTTCTTCTGTTCTCTGCAGTCAACACAGATGAATGCTGAAAAAAAAAGTGGGTCTTGACAGATGTCAGTCGTTTTCAAAACATGGTTCTCTCTTGCAGCTATTGCCGAAGAACAACAGGTTCTGAGGTGAGCCTGTCAAAATATTTTGTTTTGAAATGTGTGGCTATGTTTTTGGGTTTGTAGATACAAAGGTGTGAAGCGAATAACGTAAGAAAGACCACAGCTCCTTTGTGTGACAAACATTGCATGAGGTGTGGTTCATGTACACTTTCAGTATGAGCTTATAGTTTGGCAGTCTTCCCAGATATCACTATATCTTCAGAATATCGTTGGTAGACTTTCTAAAGATCGGTTTCCAGTGCATGTCGTATATGTGCACTGCATAAATCCTAGGAAAACTTTAAATGACATCAGCTTGACCCTGGAAGCTGCCCTTTGCTGTAAATCTACAGCTCGTTTTCCTCCAGAATTAAACCAAAAAAAAAAACTGCAGATATTTCTCTTTACTTAAAAAATGAAAATTAGAAACTGCAGACTCTTTGATGTTTTTCTGGGTTTTTTTTCTCTCATTCCTCTCCTCTTTTAAACCTTTTTTTTTCATGATTTTCTCTTTGGTTGGTTCCAAATTCCTAACCATCTGTGGGTATGTGATACTTCTCCTCAGTACAATGGGCCTGGGAAGGAAGACAGTGTTCCACATAATCCTCCAATTCATTCAACTCTCACATCATATCATGCAAATGGGGCTGCCGTTTCAGGACCCACAATCCTGTTCCAACCGTATGCCTGAGTCGGGCGCGATACAACAAATTTATTATGCATGCGTTGCGCTAAGCTTATGGTAATAAGGCATTAAATTAGTGCTGGACATTATTGCTCTTCCAGATCATTTCTGTTTGAGAGATTTTTCATAAAAGTCACTTGGTGCTAAAAGAAACAGATTGGGAGGCAGATGAGGCAAAAATTCATATTTCTCCTCCACCATTTTTGTGCATTCTGCTCACTGTCATCGCTTTCATGCTACTTTTCATTTTTTTTCCTTCCAAGAGCAGCATACGTTTCAGGCCTCAACACACAATCAATTACCAGTGTTGTCCTCCCATGATAAAGCTATTTGGACAATGCAGCAACCACTTAATTTCACCCAAGATGAAAGAGAACACATAAATTACAATCTTCTCTCGGTCAGATGAGCCATGTCTTGCCTTCGTTACAAAGCCCCGGACTAACGGTTCCAGACTGAGCTTTATTGAATTGATCAGGCGAAAAGTAGGCTGCAATCTGAACTTTTAAGTTGCAGAGATTCAATCAGTACAGCATAGGCTACATAGCCATTTTCAAATCAGTGCTCACATATGGAAGCATTCAGAATGATGCCTCATTTATCAAGCTTAGATTACAAACGAATAGCCCTCAAAACTAAATTCAAACCATCTGTGTTGATGACACCTGAATAGCCTGTCTGAAAGCCAGAGAACCACCATTAAAAATGACTTCTTGTCAAGAAGTCATAACAGTTTGTGACAAAGAATAGAACATGCCTGGTAACTGCTCCGGCACTGCTGAAACATGCCATATAGGTTTGCCGCTTTTTATTCTGTGTTGCTGCACTACAAATAAGGGTCTTTACATCTTGTCAGATTAGGAATGCAGCAAGCCTGAGCTGTTATGACAGGTATTAACAGAAACAACATATGTTTAACTAATTACACTCACATTAGATTGAGGCTAGAGTGTATGCAGGATAGGCTAGAGTGTGTAAATGTTATTGTAAATGTGTATATAAAGCCAATTCTTAAAATGCTGGGACTTTATAATGCAAATAAAAATATAGAAGTGGTGACTGATGTATATTATTAGCTGTATTTGAGTGAAAGCGATACAAAGACAAGATCACAAATCTTATTCCTTATCAACATAAGTGTTCTTTTGTAAATACAGTGTATGCTCTTTCTGAAATTCATGCCTACACTGTGTTCCAAAAAAGTTGGGATGGGGCAATTCAGGAATAGAAACAGACTTGTGGATTTATCATTCATTTACGCCTGGATATAAAATGAACCTCCAGGAGCAATGAGGAAAATCCTAGTCCGTTATAAGTAAAAATGGGTCAAGATTCGCCACTTTGCCAAAAATGCACCAGTAATACAAATTTTTACAGTTTAAAAATAAAATTCCTCAGTGAGCAATTGCAGGGTTTTTGTATATTTCACCCTTCACAGTGCCTCCAAGTCATCTAGAGTTGTGGAGAAATATCTGTGATTAAAGAGCGAGTTTAAAAGTCACAAAAGAATGTGTGTGACCTTTGACCCCTCAGGTGGCCCTGCTTTAAAAACCTGCAGGCTACTTTGATAGACATCACAACATTAGCTCACGAATACATGGGGCAAACCATTGTTAATAAATACTCTCCGTTGCTGCGCTTTGCACCGTAGAAGTCAACATCCGGAAACGCCACAGACTTCTCTGAGCTCTAGATAATGTAAAATAGACTGATGCTCAGTGGAAACGTGTATCATGGCCTTTTTCTGATTAGAAATAATGAATGCTGTGTTCTCCAGGCCTAAGAAAGAAAAGGGCCCATCCATGCTGTTATTGGGGTAAAGTTAGTAGGCCAGAGAAACTTGCCAATCTATAAAGTCTAATTTATACTGAACACATCAAGAAGTAACATAAATATGTATATATACACAATGTTGTCTTTTCAGGGACATCCATGCTTATTTCAACATGACAACACCAAGCCACCTTCTGCAAATATTACAACTGCATAGCTGCATAATCGTAGAGTATGGGTGCCAGACAGGATTGCCCGCATTCAAGACCTGTCTGAAATTATGAGAGGTTAAGTTGAAAATATGACAACAAAAGGCCCTTTATGACTATGTAACATAAGAATGGCAAAAGGTTTTGCTTCTAAATCTGGTTAGTGTCTTTAGCAATGATTAAGTGCTGTTAAAAGGAGGAGTGATGTAACATAGTGGTAAACATGCTCCTGCCCCAAGAATGTAGAATTGTGTGTGTGTGTATGTGTGTGTGTATGTGTGTGTGTATGTGTGTGTGTATGTGTGTGTATGTTGTGTGTACGTGTGTGTTTTTCGTTTTTCTCTTTTTCATATATATATATATATATATATATATATATGAATATACATATATATATATACATATTCCATATACATTAATTTAATTACAGTGTCAGGGAAATATTTTTTGATTAAAGCTTCACATCTTAATTTGACATATATTAGTCTTTAATGTGGCCATAACTTTTTTCTAGCCTCTGTTCATTTTGGGAGACTGTATCAGGGATATTGTATCACACCTCCACATTGTAGAAGTTGGTTTAGTATTTCTGCTTTCCATAATCCAAGTAATCTCAGACACGTTCAGTGATGTTAAGTTCTGGCCATGATGCTGAGAGCACCAACAGTGTCTTTGTTTGGTTTTCCTTCTTTTTTTTTATCAATTTCCTTTCCTCTGTGAGGAGCTTCCTGACAACTACACGTCCTTTTAGACCCCTAACATTAAGTCATCTTTTCACAGTGGAAGGATGTTTTTAGATCTGAAACCAGAGAGGGGCCTGATTTTCCCCTGTCTCTGAAAGATGAACGCTTTTAGTACTGTTTATCTGATGAGGGGAGTGTTGGTGGTCTACCAGGTCTTGCATGTTGTTAGCTTTATGTTGTTTTAGCTTTTTGGAAACTCCTCTTTTTCACATTCATTTTTCTTTGGCTTTCACTTTTCTAGGCCAGGTGGGTTATCTTACCTTCTAATCTCCACAGAAATTACTTCTGAGAAATGAATAACTTGTGCTTAATGGCTGCTTTGACTGAAAGTAAAATAAACGAACGATAGCATCTGACATTTTGCACAGTATGGTATATGTGTACAGGAGGCACCCAGAAACTGGTTGAAGCTATTCATCCCAGTAGTGAGTTTTTGCTCATAAAAAATATTATATATCAGTAGAAAAGTTACAAATACGCACAAAATAGTTATAAAAATAAAAAACATATATAATATATATATATAATAAATATAATACATATTACAGACAGTTATACAAAACTCTCAATTCCATTTATTCCAACCCTGATTCTTTTCAGAATACTCATTTTCAGTTCTTCAGAACATCTTCAAAGTTCAGTCCTTCGAGTTACATTTTCTGCTTCTTGAGATATTAAAATATTTCATATAAAAACATGTTTACATAAATCATTTACAGATATATGATAGATTAGATTCGATAGATCAGATAGATTTACAGATCATTTCTCTCAGATGGCCAGTGTGTGTCAGTGTGTTTAATTATATATATACAATAATTCTTATTCATTTTGTAGTCTTATTTTCACAACAAGCCTCCAATAACAACAGAAGGAAATCCCTTCTCCTATCCACTGGGATTCCTGCACCAGTAAACACTTCTTACCTAACCAGTGTTTCCTGAAGAACAAAAGGGTTTGCAAAAAGTGTGCTTTACAATATCTGTCTGATAACATGATAAGACCTTGTGGCCTCGAAGGGAAAGCACAGCCATCTAATCCAGAGCAGAGTACGGAGGTGTTTATGATCAAATGCAGGTGGTGTGACTAACAGAACAAAACTGTGTGTTTCGTAATTACCTAATTACACTTATCTTCTTCATAAGATGAGCTACACTGATAAAAAGAGAAACCAGGTGGAGTTCTACCATTTATCTCTACAGGAAGATAAAAACAGGACTTAAAAACATGAAAACAAGCAAAAAGGGAAAAAAAAGGTTTTTGCTCATTAATGAGGATTTTCCAGTTACTTTGCGAGCCTAAACTCACTGTTCATGTCAGTTGTCAACATGTGCAATGTTGGGGATTATCACTATTCCTTTTTATTGAGTTTTAAAATATGGCATGTGTTAAATCTTGCACTTTTATGGTAACAAAAAGCATTGTGACCTTGTTACAGTTTCAGCTATGTTTCAAATCTGTAGCACTTAACCTACATGTAGGGGCCTACTTGTGGTGCTGTCATGTGCTAGAGGTTAGGAAACCAACCTTGTAACCAGAGGGTCACCAGTTCAATTCTTTGAACCAACAGTAAAGACTGAAGTGCCCTTGAGCAAGGCACCTCCCCAACTCCCCTGGGTGCTCCCTAGGTGCCGTGAATAGAGCTGGCCACCACTCTGGGCAAGTGTGTTTACTGCCCCCTAATGTGTGTGTTCACTAGTGTGTATGTGTGTGTTTCACTTCATGGATGGGTTAAATACGGAAGACTAATTCTTCTGTGCGAAAGAACAAATGGCAAAGAAATGTACCCAAACTCTTTACCTAGAGAACAGTTGGCCTCACCTACGTTTCAAATGAACTCTGCCCTCCTGCATTTTAACAAACCACCCTGTAGCTGTCAATCTAACAAACATAATCGTGCCACACTGTATGGTGTGGAATACACAATATATGTAGATGCATGCTAGCCCATTTCTTTTGAAATCAAGAGCATTTATAGGGCGTTTATTTCCATTTGCTGCAGAAACAGCCCTACTCATCTGGGGAGGCTTTATATTAGATGAACATTGCTGTGAGGATTTGATTGCATCCAGCCCCAAAAGCATTATTGTAATGATACTGATAATGGCTGTTTACTTTTGGATCACCAGTGCCATTCCTAGGTGTTGGATGGAATTCAGTCCAGAGAACACTGTCCCACTGCTTTACAGTCCAGTACAGCTAATGGTTGTATCCCATTCTAGCGGCCACACTTTTATGTGGAGATTACCTAAATTGTGTGTGTGATTGAACAACCATGTCAGTGATTGAGTAACTGTGTCAGCAGCTCAAAGTAGCTGAATTCACTCATTAGAAGTGACGTCTGGATACTTCGGATGTAGAGTATATGTATAAGCGAAAATGGGCTGGAATGCTGTTGTATAAGTAAAAGACTGGAATGGCGTTCCGGGTTGGATTCTGAAATCTAAGCAGTTGTTTTGATGGGGAAAACCACGAATACATCTTTCACATTCTTATACACTGTTTCTACAACATGTGCATGAAGTATGTCCAGCCTACAGTCCATTTAGGCTGTCTCCATGGTAACTCATTTTGTAGTCTGTGTTGGGAAGGTACAGTAAGAGCAGCTAAGAAATGGATTGATTGTAAAAGTGGTTGTTTGCTGTCTAGTTTTATCAAACTCTACTGGAGCTTTACATAATTGATCTTGTCACCTGACATACACCTTCTGACCACTTCATTATGGACACCTCTTTGTATGTACACTCATCGTCCATTTTATTAGCTCCATGTATCATCATATAGGAGCACCTTGTAGTTCTGCAATCTGTTTCTCTTCATGCTATGTTAATGCTCCTCTTCAGTGGTCAAGACTCACAGAGCAGATAATAAAATGGACAAGCAGTGTACCTAATGTAGTGGCTGGTGAGTGTATTAATGCCTTAGCCAGTGCAACACAAGGAGGAAATCATGACTCATACCAAGCTAATCTGTTATGCCCGCCAATTTTAGATTAAACTAGATTGGGATTCTACCTGGCCTTTCTACTGAAAGCTTTCCTACTTAAGCATGTTTAAGGACTGTAGTTTAAGTTGCAATTCCAGTGATTTGTTTGCAGCAATCAATCAAAAGAATCAAAAAGCTGATCAAACTTTTAAGCTGCTTTAAATCAATCTTGTTGATATTAAGGCCCACATCATAATGCTGGTAAATTGTTGTAATAGTGATGATATGATGCTGAAAAAGCTTTTACTGGTTTTATATTCAAGGAACATATTTAATTTCATTCAGTTAATTGCAGATAAACATTCAAAACATTCCAAGCTGCAGCCTGCTCAGAACTGTGTGGGCATGTCAGAACGCAAAAATGATGTAAATGATATGAGTGATGTGTGCCGTCTCCTAGGCAATGTAAACAACCCGTGACACCAGCAGTTGTTGTGGTTCAGTCTTACGTGTTTGAGCCTACCCTCCAGAAATGTACATCACTTTGCTCTTCTTGTCTGCTCTCTGACATGCAAAGTGGAGAACAAGCTCCCTGATTGACATTTTAAAGATGTAATTTTTTTTCTGTTGATGTTCAGTGGCCTTAATTTTCATTACAGACATATTGTCTCTGATATATATTTGTATGCTCTGTACTAGTATTGTAAACTACAGTTAGCTGGGGAAACAGTTCAGCGCTCCTGAAATTAAGGCCTTGATATGATTGTATTTGCGGACACTATGGAGATATTTCTGGCTTGCTGTATTGTGCACCACACTAGGAAGGCACAATTGCAGGGAAACACCCTGAACAATTGATGGTAGGGGAAGGTAGCTAGCACTAAGCTAACATATCATGCTTATTGGGAGTTTTGTCTGGGACTTCTAGCAGCTGCAGAGCAGTCAGTATATGGGAGGGAAATATACATATACATATTGCTAACTTTGATAAATAGATAGATAGTTAGATAGTTAGATAGTTAGATAGATAGATAGATAGATAGATAGATAGATAGATAGATAGATAGATAGATAGATAGATAGATAGATAGATAAAAAAAACAGGGTTGTGCAGTATGAAGAACCTAAATGGGTAGATACCGGCAACAGTATTGTTAACTGTTATCTATAAACTATACATAGCACAGGTCACTATGGATAAATACTGTATATAAATATCTCACCTCGCAAGGAGACAAGAAATATATACAAGAAATACAAATATAACTGTAGACTGTAGAAAAAACAATAGTGCAATAGTAATAAATAAATGTGCATGAATGTGCAAGGAATGCAGTTATCAGCAGATAATGACTGAATTAACATAATAAACATGTGCATATATTGGTATTTAAGTAAAGTGGAGTGTACAGGGGTTTAGATGTACCATATAATTAGTAGAGTGTCCAGAGTGTCCAGGAGTGCAAATATCCAGGATATACAGTAAAGTGTCTGACAGTGTCCAGGAGTGTCCTAGTACTTTGGTACTAGTTAATAGACTCGTCTAACTTACCAAAAGAAAACAGCAGAGAAATGAATCCCCCAAAATAACTGCATCCATAGTCAGTGGCAGGACCCCACATAGCTCTCCTGTTTCAGAGGAGCCGTCCTGGCAACCCCTGGAGCAAACGAGGGCACATGGCTAATTTCACACCTGTGTATAATGCTGTCTAATAGCTTCACACCTGTTGCTCCTTATATGTTGCTGTCTAATCCATTAGACCATTGTAGCATCCATTTCACTGTCTATGTAATCTATAGTTCACTACTTTCAGACAGAACTTCACCTACATACACTCCCTTACACAAAGTAATGACCACCACCATCGTAATGCAGATCAGAGTGTCCAGAGTGGTTAGACAAGCTATCCAAACACTACCACTTTGGCAGCACAACTAATTCTGCTGACAGCATTGTTGCCCTCTATTTGTACATGGAAACGAAAGTAGAAAGTAGGAAGTATGGAAGTAGGCTGCCAGTTGTTAATGCACTGTCTTTTCTAAATAATGTCTCATGTTCTGCTGTGTGTTTAGTAGGCCGCTCACTGTTGCACAGCATATCTAATGGGTTTAATCTATCTAAATAGTGAATCACAGTAGATTTACATCATCAATCAACAACTTACTGTTTATTTGCTAATCGTGCTGATTTGTAATAGAGATAAGAGCGAGAGAGAGAGCGAGAGAGGGCGCGAAAGAGAATGTGAGAGGGGGGCCTATGCATTTCTAATGGAAGCAGTCACGCATATTACTCTCACTACACTGGGGATTGACTGAGCATGCCACATCATAATTGTCCTTATTTCTTTAATTCCGTCATATTTACTCAGATTAAATCCTCACATTAATAATGTTTTCATGACTAACTAATGGCTTGCACCTTGCCAAGAATCGTTTTCCTCCACCACTAATTCAAATTGGTCCAATTAATCATGTGAAAGGTAATTAGCATAGTCAAATGAGATGTGAAGGCTCGTCAGTGCTCGGGGGATTTGCCTTTTCTTTTCCCCTGTTTCTCGATACAAATAAAAAATTAGTCAAGGGTGGTGGTAGCGGGACGCCCAGGCATGCGCGCTATAATACTAATGACTGTGTTTCTTTGTGGCAAAGCGCGTGGGAATGACAGCCATATTCATCCACACTGCTGGCACATCAGCCCAGCTGAGATGGAGACTCACATGAGGAATCTACATTGAGGAATGGGAAAGGGGAGAGAGAGAAAGAGAGAGAGGGGGGGATGAGGGACAGGATTGGAGACTGGCATCTGCTTTAGGCAACATATTGTTTTTTGGGGGGTTGGGCGGGGGTGGTGTGTGGCTCTGATACTTTGTGGCAGTTCCACTATGGGTTGTGTTTTTTCTCTATCTGTATGGGGCAAAGTATCCAACTCATTTCCCCAGTAACAATAACAACTGCACACAGCCAGGGTTTACTATTACTATTTCTAAGGAGCTCTGGTTTCAATGACTTACAGAGGGAT
Organism: Prochilodus magdalenae; assembly: GCA_024036415.1. Classification (NCBI taxonomy): domain Eukaryota; kingdom Metazoa; phylum Chordata; class Actinopteri; order Characiformes; family Prochilodontidae; genus Prochilodus; species Prochilodus magdalenae. The sequence continues at coordinate 181,223 of JAMWET010002687.1, forward strand.
AATCCCTTAAATTGCAGTGCCTCCCCATGAAAAACTAATTCAGCTCAAACAGGGTTTTAATGTCACCTTCACCCACCTCTAAATGCCTGAGTGCTTCACCAGCTGTTCATATACCTCAGGTTCTTGGGGGCCCAAAAGTAGTAGCTAATGAAATTTCTGCAACTGTACTTAAAGAAGACCTTCACTCGTTTTCACATACTAAATGTCATCACTGAATAGTTCAGGTGTAAACAATCAAGAGTCATTTGATGGAAAATGATCACATGTTTGAGAAACATTTACAGAGGCCGGTTTGATCACAATGGTGGAAATGGGAAATAGATGTCTCAAGTTTTTAATGCCTCTTAAAACTCCCTCAGGTTTAAGACATAAGTAATAAAAACACTTCAGGTAATGTTAATATGCCACGGTTTGGGTGCCTCTGCTTAAATTACAATTTTGTTGATTTTGTAAGTTAAAATAAGTAATCACATTCTTTACAGAGAGCACACTGTTTGTTTACTGAATGGAACATTAATTTGGGAGAATATAGAACACTAGATGATGATTATGATTTTGTGTACACATTTATAATGTATATATTATTATAACTGGAGTTATTATACATTAATTGTACAAATTATACAAAAAAATGACAATATTGCATAATTTTATGTTTACATTTGCGGCATTTAGCTGACGCTCTTATCCATACAAGGTTAGTCATATTACAGGTAGGCCACTGTAGCGTTAGGAGTCTTTCCCAAGCACAGCATAGTCACCCAGACTGGGATTTGAACCCCAGTCCCCCACATGTGGTGTTGGCTCCGTGGCGGGTAGTGGTTTTATCCGCTGAGCTACACCAACCATTAATACCAATGTATTTATTTCATGCATTTTATTACAAATGTTGTATTACAGCAAAACAGGCCCCAAAACCTCCACCTCTATTTTACCACTCTCAACATTACACACATCACTTTAACTTTGTCTTTGTTGAATTATGCATACATTTTGAAAATAGCTGTAAATATTATTATAATAGATGATAAGAGATTCTGACTACTCTGAGTATTTTCTAATGAGGGAACCTTTGGGTTTACTTTTCAACAAAACAGCAATAATAAACAGAAATGGTAAAGAGCGGGAAAGTAGGTCAATCTGACATGTGCAGTAAAGGCTTAATTGTCATCCAGTTACCAGATCAGCATATGTGTTGTGGCTGGGGCTTTAGTGAAAATGCACAAGAAGGCAAGGTTCTCTTAACGAGGAAGTGATACAACCACAACAGCATCTCTGGCACAGGGACAGCGAGGTCAAAGGAAGTGTTCATACCCTCCCCCATCTCTGTACAGGTGGTAAGGGGCTGAAATGTCACTTACTGAAGAAGCAACCGTCAACACACTTCAAAGCTTTCTGGTTAACTCTGCGTTATTTTAAGCACCTGCACGCTGCAGCAGCACAGTGCACAAGATTAAGTTGGACAAGCTTGCATCGTCTCATGCATCTGAGGAAATTGATGAAATACTGGAAGTGGAAAGAACTCTGCATCAACTACTGTCGACGATTACTCAGAAGGCTTTTGAAAAGGTCGAAGTGTTCACCTGAATAAGATACTCCAGCAGTGCTTTTTCAGACCGCTTCGCCCAAAGGACTCAAAGGTTCAAATGGATTTATATAATAGCATGTTGCTATCAGTTTGTATATGCACATGTGTAGGCAAGGCTATTTAGCAACATGTCCTCTGAACGTAATGCCATGTACAGGGGATCACAGTTGGTTGGACAACTGGGGGAGGGGCAACATCGGGGGGGCAGTAGCCAAAATTCAGCAGTGTAGACATACAACAAACTACAACTTCAAGTCCTGCCATATTGTTTAAAGCAGTATATTTATTAATAACCTGTCATGTATTTTCTGATCCACAGTATTCATTATAGTACATGGATTTTCTCGTCGTTGTTTAATCTGTCCTTTTTTTTAATAGATGTGATGATAATTAGGTGCTAATCATAACTATGATGGCATTAATTAAATCACTGTACAGTAAAAGCTTGTTTAAATGATTCCATTTGTAACAAGTCAGACAACTTAGTGGCTATGAAGAAAACAACAATCTATTTGGGGCTTAATTAGAGTTATAATATGTTGGAATAACAGAAAATATATTTCTGCAACTGAACAATTCTGAACAAAGCGATATGTTCATGTGGCAGGTGAACTGAAGAATATTCTTTTAGTGAAATACTGTAAGTTAATGAAATTAAATGAAAATATAATAAAGAAATAATAATATAATGATAATATTTATACAAATAAAGGAAGTGAAGTTAGCTATTAGGCTAGCTTCTTGGTTAACACAATTTTGATACAAATACGAGGTAATGTGTTTACCTGCAAGGTTGACTGCTTGGCTAACCCAGCAGCTAAAAATCTGTATTTGACTTTTTGGAGTATACTCTGTAAGGCCCTGGGCACACCAAGCTTCTATAGAACTATCACCTGATGTCTCACAATCAGCTTAGCATTGTCACTTTTCCTGACAAAAGTTTCCTGACAAAATTTGCAGTTGAGAGTACCACAAAGACTATAGCTGTTTCTGGCGCCTTAATGCACCTACATGACTCGACAACTCTATAGCAGGAGTTGCCAATAGTCTAAAACGGCTGACCGGGGATGTTGATTCAACATACTCAATTGACCAAAGAAGAGCTGATTAGGACCAACTAGAGTCAACAGTCAGCCACCAATGCTCACCCACGGCCAACTTGTTGTAGCTTGAAAAGACGGCGCTAAGTATCAATGAGGTGGAGCCTGTATGGAAAAGTCCATCAAATCTCCCACACATTTTCAACAACCTTCCACATCCCATGCCTGGCCAAAGTGATCTAAATTAAGGAGTGGGAATTACTCCACCAACTCCCAGCTTTTGGCACCAGTGTCCGTATAAATTACCACATAAAAAAAATAGTACAGATAATGAACATAGGCTAATTTAAACATATGCGGAATATGCGTTGGCATATCCAGTGGTTTGTTTTATTGAACCTGTTCAACATTCTACATTGGATGCAATTGTCTTTGTAAAAACTTACACGATTAAGTTTGATTAATTAATGACTGTATAATGAATCAGAAATCTGACTAAATGTTCACATATAGGAAACAACATTAATGGCTGATATACTTAGGTGCCCTATGCATGTTACCACTGACAGTAACAAACACATTCAAGTATCTGGTGTTTTTCCTGAGGTTGCTACCTGGTAAATAATACAGCGAAACCCGGCCAAAACTGATCTGACCTGGTCATTCCCTCTAGCAGTAGCTTTTGGTACCAGAAGGAGAATCAAAAGAAAAGAGGTGGACTGCTGACATTTTGAGGCTGTTTTGCTCCTACTTGTCTGAGGGCCCTTGGGGGATTATGAACTCTTCAGAGTATCAAGACGTTTTGTCCTGAAAACCTGACTACCTTTGACCGGCAGATGCTCCTTGGTCACAGTGAGTCTTCCAGCATGATGGACCCACACAAACAGTAACTAAAGATCTCCTGGACTGAACCATGTTCTGGGCTAAAGAGATCATTCTAAATCACATACTTATATAAACACTTGAGTGTTCTTTCTGTCATAGCAAAACCCTGTCATTTTTGTTTTTATTATTATTATTTATATGTTTATTTAATTGTGTGAATATTACATAGAAATGGACAAAACACACAGCATGTTCCTTATATCTACAGTTCCTATATCTTGTCATAAACAAAGAATGCAGAAGGTGTTGAGCTATAATAAGCTATACATCAACTGTGAAGGTCATTTCACTCATTATAAAGCAAGCCGAGCAAGTTGTACAACCACATCCCCCAAGAATAGCTTTAGTGCGCCTTGGCATATGGTCTACAGTACAATATCTGGTAACGGATCTGGAACTGGACTTGGAACACCACATCAGTTGATCAAAAAGATGATGCTTGTGGTGGAGAGTGCTGTCCGCATGCTACTCCTAAATCTTCCATTAGGTGTACAAATAGGTAGAGCTCTAGTGACTGTGAAGGCCATAGCATCTATTTCATTTTCATACTCTTAAAACCGCTAGACAACCCCTCGCACCCTGAAGATAGGGCATTGTGGAATCCTGGAAGGCTCATCTGGCTATATCACTACGTTCCATATTTCTGTAGACCAGCGCCTGTGGTTTTAGCGTCGCTTTACTCCAGTATGTGCATTCATCTCTGTAATACTATAATAATACTGCAGTTGTACATGGACGGTTCTTGCTGACACAGGCTGATCACGTCCTGCATTGGCATTGTTTTCCCTTACTTGTCACCCTAATGCACGAGCACCACAGTCACTGAATGTTTGCAATTGACCACAATGTCCAGCCCTGTTTACTGATGAGTTTCCCATAGACATTAATGCAGATGGCACATAGCCGCTGGTCCTATTTAAACAGTAGCGAGTTGAGCAGTCTCTGTGACTGAAGCTCCTGAGATCTGTGCTTCAGTAATGAACACTGTTGCAAAGATCTGTATCTTTATCCAAAATTGGGGTCAGCTGTTCTGTCCCCGTTTCACACAAATTTGGGGCAGGGTGCAAAATGTAAATAAAAACAGAATGCAGTCATGTGCATATTATTATTATAAATAAATAAGTATTATAGTATATTGTATTATTATTATTGTAGTATATATAGTTTTGGTTTTAGCATTTGATATACTGTTTCAATCCGTTTCAATAAAATTTGATGCCAGCTAAACGTTCAGAAATAGTTCTGGGACAGGTTCATGTTTACCACTGTGCTCATCATCACTTCTTTAAGCAACATGCTCCAAGTGTTTGGGAAATCCAATAGCCCTAATATTGCAGGTTAGTTTGGAACCTGAACTTTTTGATACAGAGCCATACTGTGCAGACCATAGTTTGGTTTTGGGCCTTACCCCTTGCATATACCGATTTCTCTGGATTCTCTAAATCTTTTAATAATAATATGTAATGCAGATGATAAAATCTCCAAGCTCTTTGCTATTTTACTTTAAGAACCTTTATTCTACGGTCGTTATTTTATTTTTATACACGTATCATCCAAAAGGTAGTTGTGCCCAGAAGCAAGTGTGGGATTGCAGTGCTACTGAGAATGAAGAATACATGATGATAAATGTACACTGATATGGGCAATATTTATTGAGCTACACATATAGAAGTAGTCTCTAAGTATGGATGGTGTCAGCTGTGTCTTCTGCTACTATACAAAAATACAAAGCCTCTGAGTTATAGAGGCTCCTAATCCTGTGATAATCCATCCCATGCAGCTTGAATATTCTCAATGTAGTAGTGCCTGCAAATTTTGTTTGGCTTGCTGTAGGGCGCTGTTGGGGTCACTCTGTGTCAGACAGTTAGTGTCGGTTCTATTTCAACACCACTGGGGCTTGTGTGTAGTCTCTCCCAAAATTCTTTGTGTCACTGGTGTGCATGCTTTCTTCTATCCACTGTTGCCAACAGCACGTGCTGCTATGGTAGTATCTACACAACCAGTATGTTGTCAAGACATCCCACTCTCCTGGACCATCTCCCCAACTCCTCCCCCGAACCCCTCTCTCCAAACGATCGTCCTCCAAATGCATTGCAAATGCTTTATTTTTGAACTCTTCTCAGAATGGCTACCAACACAACAACAAAAGTCAGAATGGAAAACGCAACAGCGCAAGCTTATGTAATCAGTAGACTTGAATCATTCACATGTCTCACAATGTCAAACCTACCCACCCAGGTTTCATTCCTGGTGGCTGATTTCTCTGCTGTTGGGGAGGGGGGTTGGTCCTGTTTTATCTCCAATCATGTTACTGACCTGATGGCCAATTAGCTCTAATTTGCTGTGTGATGTTCCAACATGTGTTTTTATAGCATTACACATTTTTTGGTTGCCCCTATGTCAGCTTTTTTTGCAATGTCCTGTTGGCATCATGTTTTCAACTGGCATATATTCATAAAAAAACCCTGAAATGTTATCTATGTTGTAATTTCATATAGGGTTCAAATATTCATACATCATTGCTTTCTGTTTTTTCTTTTTTTTTTTTTTTACATTTTTCACAGCATCCCAACTTTTTTGGAGATGGGGTTGTATCATGCAGTAGTACACCTGTTTGGAAGCGACTGCACCAATATTTCTCTTAATTATTTATTTCACTTCTTCCACTCATCTGTATAGACACCATCAGCTTTACTCATGTACAGCCTGAACCTGAACTTTTTGATACAGAGCCATACTGTGCAGACCATAGTTTGGTTTTGGGCCTTACCCCTTGCATATACCCATTTCTCTGGATTCTCTAAATCTTTTAATAGTAATATGTAATGCAGATGATAAAATCTCCAAGCTCTTTGCTATTTTACTTTATGAAACTTTATTCTACGGTCGTTATTTTATTTTTATACACGTATCATCCAAAAGGTAGTTGTGCCCAGAAGCAAGTGTGGGATTGCAGTGCTACTGAGAATGAAGAATACATGATGATAAATGTACACTGATATGGGCAATATTTATTGAGCTACACATATAGAAGTAGTCTCTAAGTATGGATGTCAGCTGTCTCTGCTTATACAAAAATACAAAGCCTCTGAGTTATAGAGGCTCCCTAATCCTGTGATAATCCATACCCCATGCAGCTTGAATATTCTCATGTAGTGCCTGGCAAATTTTGCTGTAAGGGCTGTTGGGTTCACTCCTGTGTCGGGACAAGTTTGTCGTCGTTTTTTCACCACTGGCTTTGTGTAGTTCTCTCCCAGATTCTTCATGTTCACTGGTGCACATGCTTTCCACCTTCTATCACTCTGTTGCCACAGTGTGCTATGGTAAGTATCTACAGAACCAGTATGTTGTGCTTAAGACCATCCCACTTCCTGGACGCCCTCTCCCAACTCCTCCTAAATGCTTTTGAAATGCTTTTTGAGAACTCTGTTCTCAGAATGGCTACCAACATCGTCAGTACTAACACAAGTCATGACAGAGACAAGTCAGAATGGAAAACGCAACAGCGCAAGCTTATGTAATCAGTAGACTTGAATCATTCACCATGTCTCAGCAATGTCAAAACCTAAACGCACGCACCCACAGGTTTCATTCCTGGGGGCTGATTTTCTCTATTGCTCTGCTCTGTTTATCCTCCAATCATGTTTTTACGAGAGACCTGATGCCAATTACTCTAATTTAGCTGTGTGATGTTCCAATCATTTTTTTTTTTAGAATATAGCATTACACATTTTTTGGTTGCCCCTATGTCAGCTTTTTTTGCAATGTCCTGTTGGCATCATGTTTTCAACTGGCATATATTCATAAAAAAACCCTGAAATGTTATCTATGTTGTAATTTCATATAGGGTTCAAATATTCATACATCATTGCTTTCTGTTTTTTTCTTTTTTTTGGTTTTTTTTTTTTTTTTACAATTGTTTCTTTCACAGCATCCCAAACTTTTTTTTTGGAGATGGGGGTTGTATCATGCAGTAGTTAGTACACCTGTTTGGAAGCGATACTGCACCAATATTTCTCTTTAATTATTTATTTTCACTTTTTCCACTCATCTGTATAGGACAAAACCATCAGCTTTACTGACTCATGTATCGAGCTCTGAACCTGAACTGGGGGGGGGGTTTGATACAGAGCCATACTGTGCAGACCATAGTTTGGTTTTGGGCCTTACCCCTTGCATATACCCATTTCTCTGGATTCTCTAAATCTTTTAATAATAATATGTAATGCAGATGATAAAATCTCCAAGCTCTTTGCTATTTTACTTTAAGAACCTTTATTCTACGGTCGTTATTTTATTTTTATACACGTATCATCCAAAAGGTAGTTGTGCCCAGAAGCAAGTGTGGGATTGCAGTGCTACTGAGAATGAAGAATACATGATGATAAATGTACACTGATATGGGCAATATTTATTGAGCTACACATATAGAAGTAGTCTCTAAGTATGGATGTCAGCTGTCTCTGCTTATACAAAAATACAAAGCCTCTGAGTTATAGAGGCTCCTAATCCTGTGATAATCCATCCCATGCAGCTTGAATATTCTCATGTAGTGCCTGCAAATTTTGCTGTAGGGCTGTTGGGTCACTCTGTGTCGGACAGTTTGTCGGTTTTTTCAACCACTGGCTTGTGTAGGTCTCCCAAATTCTTCATGTCACTGGTGCATGCTTTCTTCTATCCACTGTTGCCAACAGCGTGCTATGGTAGTATCTACAGAACCAGTATGTTGTGCAAGACCATCCCACTTCCTGGACCCCTCTCCAACTCCTCCAAATGCTTGAAATGCTTTTTGAACTCTTCTCAGAATGGCTACCAACACAACAACAAAAGTCAGAATGGAAAACGCAACAGCGCAAGCTTATGTAATCAGTAGACTTGAATCATTCACATGTCTCACAATGTCAAACCTACCCACCCAGGTTTCATTCCTGGTGGCTGATTTCTCTATTGCTCTGTTTATCTCCAGTCGTGTTACTGACCTGATGCCAATTACTCTAATTTGCTGTGTGATGTTCCAACATGTGTTTTTATAGCATTACACATTTTTTGGTTGCCCCTATGTCAGCTTTTTTTGCAATGTCCTGTTGGCATCATGTTTTAAACTGGCATATATTCATAAAAAAACCCTGAAATGTTATCTATGTTGTAATTTCATATAGGGTGCAAATATTCATACATCATTGCTTGCTGTTTTTTTTTTTTTTTACATTTTTCACAGCATCCCAACTTTTTTGGAGATGGGGTTGTATCATGCAGTAGTACACCTGTTTGGAAGCGACTGCACCAATATTTCTCTTATTTATTCATATCACTTCTTCCACTCATCTGTATATACACCATCAGCTTTACTCATGTACAGCCTGAGTTGTTTACAAAAGTTAGGCTATGCTACACATACAGTCCTACACATCACACCTATTCATAGAATTGTGTTTGTTTATTTCATGACCTTCTACAGTTCTAAACAACGTTCTTATCCTTTAATATAATAACTTTCAGCAGTGCATTTATAAAGGGTGCAAACCACTGAGAACTGCATAGGCTTTATGGATAAGCAAAGCACTGACTCTATACAATTCTCCAGGCTGATCATATTTAGGATTACATTCCCCTAGAATCGGAGTCTGGCTTCAGCTCTCTCCACAAACCTCGAACATCATGTTCTCTCCTCATTCACAGTGTGAGCTATAAGCAATGGAGGCAATTTAGCCTGAACTCCCAAGTATTGATCAAGGCCCAGTGAAATAAATAGGCTGCCAGGCTCCTATCACTCAGAGCTGACAGCATATGAGGAGCCGGACCTGCTCTCAGCAGCTATGCTACATCTTGCACAACCCAGCTTATCATTAAAGTCCACTGTACATCACGCTCTGCTGCTTCCAGTGTCAGAACAGAGCAGATCCGAAAGGACGTATAGACATGCGCAACATATGGATATGCTGAAATGCAAGGCTAATAGTAACATGGGCTTTTAAAGTGTCAGTTGGAGTTGAGCGCTAGGTTCTTTCAAACAGGAATAGTCCTCCCTTTTTCAACCTGATCTCTGTCTACAGCACCTGTGGCATATAGCTGATTACCGTGGTGGATGATTGTAATGCATTTTATTGTGCAGAGTCAAAGAATATAAACCCAAAAAGAGGGTCAGTGGGCAAATACTGAAACACCCTCTTATCTGCTTCTGTTTTGTGTTTGGAGCCAGTTGTTTTGTCTTTTCTGTAAGTACAAAAAATTAATATCCATGGTAATGCAACATATCGTCCAAAGAAAAACATCTATCTCCATTTTTGTTGAGTTTTACTTTTATACAGCTGTTGTTTACACTGTGGGAACATTTTATGATTAATGACCCAACAGAAATGGCCCTGAATTGCTTGGTTCCATTGACTTAAATTAGAATTAAATTAGGTTTTTGCCCTCTCCTGTAAAGCTGCCATTTTGGAGATTCTTGTTTCTCTTTAGACACTGATGATATACTATGCAGAGGATTCAGCTCAGGATTATATCCCACATCTTTAACATTGCTGTACATTTTCCATGATAAGCCAAAGGGTTGATTTCCATACGCAGTCTCTGGATGCACAGCGGTCAGTGGTGCAGTTGGTCTCTGAAATATAAAGAAAAACTCTGGTAATTTGTGATTTTTTGGTCCGTGTATTATTTTGTATGCGTCGTGTATGTTTTGATGTGATACTGCATGGTTGGAATCATGCTGCAGTTTACTGTGAGAATGGGGAGAAAGAAAAACATCTGTAAACATGGATTTCTGTGACATACAATTAAAAAGGGATAGCTTTAAAGCCTTATTTTAGAAAATATAAACACCGTCAATCTCACTGCAATCGCATAAATGTTTGATATTAAGTAAATTAGATCTGTGGCTAAAAACATTTTGTAAATGGATTTTTATCAGCAAGTCAATGCCATTAGTGGCCCCGGTCGCTTCTGCCTTGGGGGTCAGTAATTAACTCCAGTCAAGCACAGCTAAACATTTTTGACGTTTTTCCTCGTCCAGAATTAACTGTCACAGTGGAGAGAGAAAGTAATCTTGTCACATCGAGTTTATATAAGGACTGCTGAGTGCGGTCTGCTTACTCTCCTTCTCCCTCTCTCTCTCTCTCTCTCTCTCTCTCTCTCTCTCTCTCTCTCTCTCTCTCTCTCTCTCTCTCTCTCTCTCTCTCTCTCTCTCTCTCTCTCTCTCTCTCTCTCTCTCTCTCTCTCTCTCTCTCTCTCCCTCTCCCTCTCCCTCTCTCGCTCCCTCTCCCTCTCCCTCTCCCTCTCCCTCTCCTTCCCTCTATCTCTCTCTCTCTCTCTCTCTCTCTCTCTCTCTCTCTCTCTCTCTATTTCCCTCCTTTTCTCAGTGATGCCTCATGATGAGCAAAGATGATGGAAAGTATGACAAAGCACAGACTTGTCTAGATGTGAGCTACTCCTCTGCCACCAGACTCTTTCTTTTTCCTTTCTTTTTTCTTTTTTTTTTTTTACAAGGGGGGGCAGGCTTGGTGGGGGTGGGGCTTCGACTTAATGTGGCTCACACTCTGCGCAAAAGACTACCCACCTTCTGAAGTACTGAACACTCTCAGCCCATTCGTTTGCAGGGCCAAAAAGCTTTTTTATTCAGATCATGATTTTTTAAACTTGTTTTCATGCTGAAAAATGGACCTAAGTGAGTTCAGGCCAAATTAGTAACAAGCTAGTGCACTGTGAACAGAGCATTCAGCTGTAGGCTGTGGTGGGAACCCTGTAACTTTGTAGGAGTTTGAAATGTTCCTGTATAAAAGGAAAATGTACCCATATAAACCAGATAGCTTCCATTCTAAAATCTGATTGGCTAAAGTACATTTCAAGCCACTGTAAAATGCTGTATATATACACACAGATGACTGTAGACATTGCAATACTTCTGTTAACCACTGTGCTGTTCAGAAGACTGTATGACCGTTAAATGACTTCCATGACTGCAGAATGTAGCTGGAGAGTTTTACTGAACTTGCAAACATACACAATGAAGATCGTTACCTGAATCTCCTCCTGAGTCTTATAAGCTTCAAATATGTGTGTTTAAGGTAAAACTAGCATTAACTGGCTATAAGTCCAGTGTGGGAAAGTGAATATACACCACTGTTAGCTTAGTGCTAACATAACACTGCAAATTAGGAGATTTAATAGTAGTGATAATCCTAGAGGTGATACGTGGATTAACGTAGTTTATATAGACTATGATCGCTTCTACAGTAAATAGGAACTATGACGCTCTCTGGTTTTCCCTTTACTTTAGTGTGTTATGTCAGTTGTAAGTCTTGTTGTAATTCCAGCCTTTTTCTCTGTTCCAATGTGATGTCATCTCGTAACACAGTCCTATTAGCATGCCCACACACAACGCAGAGAAAGCTAAAGCAGTAAGTGAAAACATGTCACTCAGAAACCTCCTACTCCAGTCTAGATTGCAAGGCTGGATCTACCAGCTTGTTCTGTCTGACTAACTTTCAGATCGGACTCAAGTTGATCCAGCAGAACCAACGCCATTGTAAGGATAACCACAGCAGTGTAGGGGTGGAACTTGTAGCAGGATCTGACAGAGGGTGTACAGCAGTACAGAGAAAAACATTGTGATTTTGGAAAATTGAAGCATGTAAATTTATTCTAGTAGACCCTTCATCCCCTTTAAACAATGCAATATTTTGAAATATGTGGGTGTAACACACACACACACACACACACACACACACACACACACACACACACACACACATATATATATATATATATATATATATATATATATATATATATGCAATTTCCTTCGGGATCAATAAAGTGTTATCTTATCTTATCTTATCTTATCTTATCTTATCTTATCTTATCTTATCTTATCTTATCTTATCTTATATATTACATATATATCAGGCTTTTGTTAGGCCTGAAACCCTAACTGGCAGTATTTATCATAGTCTTACAGTTTCTCCTTGTCATTATAACTACTGCTGTCATGCAGCTTCCATATATACTGCAGTGCAGGGTCTGCAGCAGAATTCACAATATGAGATCCTTGTTTTGTTCGCATGTTTGCTTGTGTGTTTACTGTTTTCTACCAGAGCAAAGTTTTAACTGTAAAGTACTCTGCTTCATATAGTTTCACTCCTTACTCCTGACTGATATATTCCTGCATATTCACACAGAAACAAGCTGCAGTATACAGCATGTACAGAATTATTTCTTGTAGCTTAGTGCTGTGTATGTGCTTATTTAACACTAAACTTGAAAAACAGAAATGCAGAAACTGACATGAGCTAGAATTTAGAGCAATGTTATACAGTTTTAAATGTAGAGGAATGTTATACAGTGTTAAATTTAGAGGAATGTTATACAGTGTTAAATTTAGAGGAATGTTATACGGTGTTAAATTTAGAGGAATGTTATACGGTGTTAAATATAGAGGAATGTTATACAGTGTTAAATATAGAGGAATGTTATACAGTGTTAAATATAGAGGAATGTTATACGGTGTTAAATTTAGAGGAATGTTATACAGTGTTAAATTTAGAGGAATGTTGTACAGTGTTAAATTTAGAGGAATGTTGTACAGTGTTAAATTTAGAGGAATGTTGTACAGTGTTAAATTTAGAGGAATGTTATACGGTGTTAAATTTAGAGGAATGTTATACAGTGTTAAATTTAGAGGAATGTTATACAGTGTTAAATTTAGAGGAATGTTATACGGTGTTAAATATAGAGGAATGTTATACGGTGTTAAATTTAGAGGAATGTTTTACGGTGTTAAATTTAGAGGAATGTTATACAGTGTTAAATATAGAGGAATGTTATACGGTGTTAAATTTAGAGGAATGTTTTACGGTGTTAAATATAGAGGAATGTTATACGGTGTTAAATTTAGAGGAATGTTATACGGTGTTAAATATAGAGGAATGTTTTATACAGGTGTTTAAATTTGTATTAGGAATGTTACCGGTGTTGTTAAATTTAGAGGAATGTTATACAGTGTTAAATTTAGAGGAATGTTATACAGTGTTAAATATAGAGAAATATTATACAGTGTTAAATTTAGAGGAATGTTATACGGTTTTAAATTTAGAGGAATGTTATACAGTTTTAAATATAGAGGAATATTATACAGTGTTAAATTTAGAGGAATGTTATACGGTTTTAAATTTAGAGGAATGTTATACAGTGTTAAATATAGAGGAATGTTATACGGTGTTAAATTTAGAGGAATGTTATACAGTGTTAAATTTAGAGGAATGTTATACGATGTTAAATTTAGAGGAATGTTATACGGTTGTTTAAATATAGAGAATGTTATACAGTGTTAAATTTAGAGGAATGTTATAAGTTTTAAGTTTTAAAATGTTATACTTAAATATAGAGGAATGTTATACAGTTTTAAATATAGAGGAATATTATACAGTGTTAAATTTAGAGGAATGTTATACAGTTTTAAATATAGAGGAATGTGTATACAGTGTGTTTAAATATAGAGGAATGTTATACAGGTGTTAAATTTAGAGGATATGTTTATATACGGTGTTAAATTTAGAGGAATGTTTATACAGTGTTAAATATAGAGGAATGTTATACAGTGTTAAAAATTAGAGGAATGTTTATTTACAGTGTTAAATTTTAGGAATGTGATGCGGTGTTAAATTTTAGAGGAGTTGTTTAACGGTGTTTATGTTTTAAATATAGAGGAATGTTATACGGTGTTAAATTTAGAGGGAATGTTATACGGTGTTAAATTTAGAGGTAATACAGTTTAAATTATAGAGGTGTTATAAATGTTAAATTTTAGAGGAATGTTATACAGTGTTAAATTTAGAGGAATGTTATAGAGTGTTAAATTTAGAGGAATGTTATATATATGTTTTTTAATGTTATAGAGGAATGTTATACGGTGTTAAATTTAGAGGAATGTTATACGGTGTTAAATTTAGAGGAATGTTATACACGGTGTTAAATATAGAGGAATGTTATACGGTGTTAAATTTAGAGGAATGTTATACGGTGTTAAGTTTAGAGGAATGTTATACGGTGTTAAATATAGAGGAATGTTATACAGTGTTAAGTTTAGAGGAATGTTATACGGTGTTAAGTTTAGAGGAATGGTATACGGTGTTAAATATAGAGGAATGTTATACAGTGTTAAATTTAGAGGAATGTTATTAAGTGTTAAATTTAGAGGAATGTTATACAGTGTTAAATTTAGAGGAATGTTATTAAGTGTTAAATTTAGAGGAATGTTATACAGTGTTAAATTTAGAGGAATGTTATTAAGTGTTAAGTTTAGAGGAATATTATACAGTGTTAAATTTAGAGGAATGTTATACGGTTTTAAATTTAGAGGAATGTTATACAGTTTTAAATATAGAGGAATATTATACAGTTTTAAATTTAGAGGAATGTTATACAGTTTTAAATATAGAGGAATGTTATACAGTTTTAAATATAGAGGAATATTATACAGTGTTAAATTTAGAGGAATGTTATACGGTTTTAAATTTAGAGGAATGTTATACGGTGTTAAATTTAGAGGAATGTTATACAGTGTTAAATATAGAGGAATGTTATACGGTGTTAAATTTAGAGGAATGTTATACGGTGTTAAATTTAGAGGAATGTTATACGGTGTTAAATATAGAGGAATGTTATACGGTGTTAAATATAGAGGAATGTTATACGGTGTTAAATTTAGAGGAATGTTATACGGTGTTAAATATAGAGGAATGTTATACGGTGTTAAATATAGAGGAATGTTATACGGTGTTAAATGTAGAGGAATGTTATACGGTGTTAAATATAGAGGAATGTTAAATTTAGAGGAATGTTATACGGTGTTAAATTTAGAGGAATGTTATACAGTGTTAAATATAGAGGAATGTTATACGGTGTTAAATATAGAGGAATGTTATACGGTGTTAAATTTAGAGTAATGTTATAGAGTGTTAAGTTTAAAGGAATGTTATACAGTGTTAAAATATAGAGGAATGTTAATGTTAAATCTAGAGGAATGTTATACGGTGTTAAATTTAGAGGAATGTTATACGGTGTTAAATATAGAGGAATGTTATACGGTGTTAAATTTAGAGGAATGTTATACGGTGTTAAATATAGAGGAATGTTATACGGTGTTAAATTTAGAGGAATGTTATACGGTGTTAAATATAGAGGAATGTTATACGGTGTTAAATTTAGAGGAATGTTATACGGTGTTAAATTTAGAGGAATGTTATACGGTGTTAAATATAGAGGAATGTTATACGGTGTTAAATTTAGAGGAATGTTATACGGTGTTAAATTTAGAGGAATGTTATACGGTGTTAAATATAGAGGAATGTTTTACGGTGTTAAATATAGAGGAATGTTATACGGTGTTAAATATAGAGGAATGTTATGCGGTGTTAAATTTAGAGGAATGTTATACAGTGTTAAATATAGAGGAATGTTATAGAGTGTTAAATATAGAGGAATGTTATACGGTGTTAAATTTAGAGGAATGTTATACGGTGTTAAATTTAGAGGAATGTTATACGGTGTTAAATATAGAGGAATGTTATACGGTGTTAAATTTAGAGGAATGTTATACGGTGTTAAATATAGAGGAATGTTATACGGTGTTAAATTTAGAGGAATGTTATACGGTGTTAAATATAGAGGAATGTTATACGGTGTTAAATTTAGAGGAATGTTATACGGTGTTAAATTTAGAGTAATGTTATACGGTGTTAAATATAGAGGAATGTTATACGGTGTTAAATTTAGAGGAATGCTATACGGTGTTAAATATAGAGGAATGTTATACGGTGTTAAATTTAGAGGAATGTTATATGGTGTTAAATATAGAGGAATGTTATGCGGTGTTAAATTTAGAGGAATGTTATACGGTGTTAAATTTAGAGGAATGTTATAGAGTGTTAAATATAGAGGAATGTTATACGGTGTTAAATTTAGAGGAATGTTATACGGTGTCAAATATAGAGGAATGTTATACGGTGTTAAATATAGAGGAATGTTATATGGTGTTAAATATAGAGGAATGTTATGCGGTGTTAAATTTAGAGGAATGTTATACGGTGTTAAATATAGAGGAATGTTATAGAGTGTTAAATATAGAGGAATGTTATACGGTGTTAAATATAGAGGAATGTTATACAGTGTTAAATATGGAGGAATGTTATACGGTGTTAAATTTAGAGGAATTTTATAGAGTGTTAAGTTTAGAGGAATGTTATACGGTGTTAAATATGGAGGAATGTTATACAGTGTTAAATATGGAGGAATGTTATACAGAATAAACACAGAAGAGGCTCATTAACGGTTAGCTTGACAGTTAGCCAAAGGAGAACCATTATTGCAAATCTTGCCTTGAAGGTAAAAGAAGCTCTCAGTCGACGGCTAGCTGGTGGGTCTAGTTTACTCACAGCTAACTGTTTTAGCCTTGAGCAAAGCACTTAACCCCAAACAGCTTCAACGAGCCTGCTGTGTCCAACCCTGTTAAATTCAGGGTAAAGAATCAGTCCAGAACACTGCAGATCTCCTTATTGGGGTAACTGTGGTAATTTGATATGAACCAACAATGTAATTTAATTGTTCTGCTGTGATATAATGCAGTACACAGAGAACAACTGGCAGTGATGAATTTTTGTCATTTGGAAATATGTTTGTATTAGTTTTTATCAAACTATACAGCACAAAAGACTCATACAGGCAGATTTTTAAAATCTGTATGGGGATGACAGCTCTCTTCTACATTCACATTTACCGTGTTTGGCAGATACTCTTATCCAGAGGGACCTGCAGTTTGATCATGTTTTTAACAGATGTTAGGAGTCAAGGCATCTTAAAATCACTTCATAATATTCAAGTTTCTACTGAATAATAAACTAGTAATTAAAGTGCTTATAAGTGTGTAACAAATTGATGATAAAATAGCGTAGCAAATTGTACTAAACAAAATGCTACTAATGATAATAAAAAGTTTTCAAAAAGTTAAACTGAAGGAAGATGAAGAATTTGTATATGAAGATATATAAGATATATGTGGTGTGATATGAGTTTTGAACTTACTGGAGTCATATCTCTGCTATGCAATATAGCAACATGGTTTTGTTAATAGGCAACACAGTAACATGTTGTGTTTCCAGCCATGATTCTGTAAAACCTCAGTTTATTTTCTTTCTATGTTCCAGAGGAACTAGACTGTACTTGGGGGTGGGGAGGTGGGGGGGTTGGATGGGGGGCAGCATGTCAAAGTAATAGAATAATCATGTGATTAGAATATAGTTTTTTCAGAACATATTTGCAGCCATTGTTTCTGTTCAGTAACGAATTCTTATAAAGACCTGACGTTATCACCTGATGTGAGATGCAGGTTCCATGTAGCTTCATTGTAATTACAGGCATGTCTGTACGTCATACCAAGAAACAAAAAAAGAAACCAGCGAGTTAGTATTAAGTGCATGTAGTTTTAGCAGAACCGCTGTATTGTTTTAGGCTAATAATAGCAACATTATAAACTCCATGATTTAAAAATGGAGGCCATTTTAGTTCAGCAGATATTGTGCTGTAAGATCTGGCAGTCTTATTCCTATAAATTGGGGGGGGGGGGCTCTATATCTCCATCTGTCTTAGTGTTTAGTATACCTCACTTCTCCTGTCATTCCTTCTAACTGATTATTTTGTATCATCTGGAAAATGTATGTTTTTTGGGAAATTTGCTTGTTTTCAACTTTTACAATAAAGTGCAATAAATTACTAACTCATTACTTGTTACAGAAAATGAGCATGCCATTATTAAGTTAGCATAACTTGTTTACCAATTTGATTACTATTACTATTATTAAACATTTGTTATTGTTACAGTTGCCAACTTGCTATTTAGTAGCAGCTCAAATATTAGCATGTCATTAAGATTTAAGATTTGAATCCCTTGTTGATCCCACAGTGGGGAAATTTAGTCTCCGCATTTAACCTATCCGTGAAGTGAAACACCCACAAACGCACTCACTAGTGAACACACTAGGGGGCAGTGAGCACACTTACCCGGAGCGGTGGGCAGCCCTATCCACGGCGCCTGGGGAGCAGTTGGGGGTTAGGTGCCTTGCTCAAGGGCACCTCAGTCGCTACTGTCAGTTCAGGGAATCGAACCGGCAACCCTCCGGTCACAAGGCTGGTTCCCTAACCTCCAGCCCACGACTGCCTCCAAAAATATGGAATGGATTTGGGCTCTGGGGTGGTCAGTCCATTGTTCTGAGAACACCAACAGTGTCTTCTTTTTTGTCTTATCTCCTTTTCTCAGCTACATGTCCTTTCAGACCCATAGCATTAAGTCATCTTCTCACAGTGGGAGGTAAAGCTTGAGCTTGTTCTTTCTCTTGTTTGCTGAGTGAGAGTTTGATGGCCCCTTTTCTCTATGGCATTTAATACGTTTCTGAACTTAAGTTAGTGATAGGAAATAAAATGTTGGCTGTAGGCAATAAAACACATGAACATTGGTCTACAGGGACCCTGAGTCTTCAGACAGCTGGACAGAAACATGGATACATAGGGCTACTCAGCCAATCCCAGTTTCAGGATTGAATTGAGGATGATGCACCACAAACTAAATAAAGAAAGAGATCATATGAGACCAAACAGTCTCTTTATAGCGATGATCTTACTGTAAAAACATGCCTCAGTGTCGCCGCACACTATAGCTTAATGGAGCTTAGTGATACAAAAGCCTCTACAGCAGTGCTCTCACTCACAGCCCCAATGAGATGTATGAGAAACATATGCTGAGGTAAAACCTGGACAGGTTATTGGGGCCATTTTTATGGAGCACTCTCTCCATCATACAACTCAAAGAGGTGGAATTAAACTGTGCGTTCGGAGTGGGGCGGGGGGAGGGTTGCTGGGGGGTGGTGGGAGGGTAGGAAAGCCTGCCTCAAAGCTTCAATAAAAGCCATTAATTATCCCTAATAAACAACTGAAATGGCCTATAGCATGGTTTTTGAGGGAGCAGAGAGAGAGAGAGAACGAGAGCGAGAGACACGGAGAAAGAGAGAGCAATCAGCAGTTATGAGAGGAAGTGCTGCTCACTGCAAGTCATTTAATTAGAGCGAGAGCTTGTTTCACTTTCTCTAATGAAACACAAAAGGATCTGTGCAGCGCGGATCAGTTTTATGCCATTTCCATGGCTGAGCATGAAAACAAATCTAAATTAAATGAAAGACAATGAAAACACAAACTGCAGCTCTCCCTCTCTCTCTCTCTCTCTCCCTCTCTCTCTCTGTCTCTCTCTGTCTCTCTCTCTCTCTCTTTTCTAGCCAGGCTAAGGTTTCAGCTTAAATAAGTCCTATCATCTCCATGACAACCGTTGTGCGGGTAACATGGAAACATATTAATGTAAAACCATGGCAACGTTTTCCAATTGAATTAAGCAGCACCTGTGCACATTACAGAGAGAGAGAGAGAGACAGAGAGAGAGAGAGGAGAGTGTAAGAGCACATAGCCGGGCTGCTACTGGCAGCTGTGCCTGCATTCGTTTCAATTCCATGTTTATTTTCCACCGAGTCGGACATTTTGTCGGCGGATATGAACATTCATTGTATACCTATAACAACAAAGAGCCCTTATATAACACACACGCACACAAAAGCACATTTGCCTTTTCAGTTCCACATGCAACGGAAACAATGATTGTCCGCTCGCACATTAGAGCAAGGTTATGTCTCTTTATAGCATTCTATGAAGGGGGCTGAATTTCGATCTCGCTCCTAGTGATTATGATGTGGATGATGGTGATGATGTCTAAGGTAGAGTAAGAGGGAAATAAAAGAAGGAAAGCAAGAAAGAAAGAAAAAGAGAAAGAGAGAGAGAGAAAGAGAGAGAGAGAGAGAGAGAGACAGAGGTGGGGGCTGTAAAGGGGTAGGAAATGAGAAGGCAGAGGGGGGAGGGGCTGACTGAGGAGAAAGAGTGCTTGTCAAGTGTAGAGGAAAAAGGAGGAGAATCAAATCAACAATACATTTGCTGGGGGGAGGAAAAAAGACTTGTTTCCAGGCTGCTGTTTGTCATTACCTTTAATGGTGGCATGGTTTAATATATTGGTGCACAAATAAGAAGTGGAAGCAGGCGTAAACAAATACAGCCAAAAGTTTGTATTTGGACTGTAAGCTGTGGGTTGTTCTGTCAGCGAACTGCTGCGCGGTCTTGCAGAAGAAAAGCACCCACCGTGCAGACGGAAGGTTTTATTTTCTGTTTACTTTTATTTATTTGTTTGCTTTATTTGTTCATGTATTTATTTATTTTTCTAATGGGGTGCCGTAGAGTGATTCGAAGCAGACAGCAACATTGGAAAGGTCATGTTATATGGTCATGTCATGTCTTGCATGTAATACCACAGTAAATATAACAGTAGGATTACAGTAATAGGACGTACAGTACATGCTCAACCGCAATAAAAGGCCTAGAGCTTAATAATCTATTTAAGCTCAGTTTGTGACCCACAAGTACACACACCACAATGTCTATGGCCATTTTTCTTCCTCTCTCATTCCTTAAAGGAGCAATGTGTAAAATTACAAAATCAAAATCAAAATTAAAATGAATTAAATAACCAAGAGAGTGTAAAGAAATAACACTTTTGACAGTGTGCCAACAACGTCTCTGTGTCATGTTGCAGACAAATCTACTAAAGTTAGTGTGCTAACCAGCTAGCCCTGACCTGTTCTTTCTCATAATGCCACTTTGTGCCTCTAAAGGATGATAGTAAGTCG
>JAMWET010002687.1:207500-217500 GCA_024036415.1 Prochilodus magdalenae
GGTGAGTCAGCGAGTGAGTCACTGAGTCAGTGAGAGAGTCAGTGAGTGAATGAGTGGGTCAGTGAGTGAATGAGTGGGTCAGTGAGTGAGAATGTGTGGTGTATGATAAACAGAAAAGAAAGTTAAGACCCTTTACGTAATGCTAGGGTACCATGGTTCTAAGAAGGAACCTTTACCGACAGAGCCTTTATATTATGTAGAGGTTCTTTATAGCTATAAGGTACAGTTTCACTATCCCTGGACATGGTTCTTTAAAGAACCCCTTTTTTTCTATGTTCTCTCTACTATAAGAGAACCATCACTGCTGAGCTGTTACTGCAGTCATGAAAAAGAATGAAAAGAAGAACAAGGGCAAGAAAAAAGAGTGAGAGTGAGTGAGTGAGTGAGTGAAGAAGAGTAAGAGCACATTTGAGGACAGAGAGAGAGAATGAGAGAGAGAGAGAGAGAGAGAGAGAGAGAGAGAGAGAGAGAGAGAGACGATGTGGTAATATAATCATGCGAGATAAAAGGAAAATCCTGTAACATGCGCTGACACACAGCTTACATCAAGAGCAGCAGAAGAAATGGGAAAAATGTACTTCTGATAAAAAAGCCATGTTACTCTTAAAATATTAATGTGTCAATGAAAGCCTCTAACACTTTCTGAACACCATCCTCTCTGAATCCATAAGCAGCAGCCCTCCACATAATGGTGAAAAACAACACTTCCCTTCTCTCTCTCTCTCTCTCTCTCTCTCTCTCTCTCTCTCTCTCTCTCTCTCTCTCTCTCCCTCCCTCCCTCTCTCTCTCTCTCTGTCTCTCTCTCAGCTCGGTAGAAAAGGACACATAAAAAGGTTGAAGGGTGTGCTGCGTATCAACATGTTTTCCATTTTTTCTTCTGTTTTGCGCTGTGTGCTGTGTGTGTGTGTTTTGAGACTTTATTTTTCTCACTTTTTTTCCTCCTCTTACTTCCTGTGACTCAACCGTGAGGGAGGAAATGCCAGCCAGCTGTACCTTATTTTTGATGCGAAAACACGTCTTAATGCGCGGCCCTCCGAACAAAAGCAGGAATCTGCTGTGCTGTTTTTTTCTGCCGCTCTTGTAAATTCCTGCACACCTACTTCATTTGCCCGGGCCTATTCAATGGCAAAGTGCAGTTAAAGGGCTTGCATAACCTTTGCTTATTTAAGTGTGTCATGAGCTGAAAGTAGCTTATATAACTTTACTAGATGGCAAAAGTCTGTCGAGCGCTCCCTCTGTTGATCATGCACCCTTACATACAGGTTCGCCATGGCCTTGATATAGAATAAACTGGGTTTTATATATATATATATATATATATATATAAACTGTGTATATATATGTATTCAGTGTTCATGTTGCAATGAAACAATAAATTGCAGTTCAGGAGCAGCTCTCGTGTTCAGCAAACCTAAGACCAGGTATCGTTTTACTGCTGATTTGCACCGAGCCCGGGTTTGTTTAATGGGAGTGGTGGGCCTGGATACCTGTTTCTTTATGTTCCACCAGCGGTTGGGGTGAGGAGGGGTTCTGGAGGAGGGGTACTGGAGGCTGAGATTTTCCAAACATTGGCCCTGTTCCACAGAGAACACTGTGATATTGTCAAGATAAACCTGTCATTCTATATTCTTCTGGATGAACTGCTGGAACATCGCCGGCACGTTACATAACCCGAAATGGCATTCCTTCAAACTGGAAATCTTCAAGAGGTGCTGAAAGAAGACTCTCCTGTTCTGCCGTGTTAGAAAAGGAGAGATCGGCTCTGTTTGGCTGGCAAAAAAAGGAAAGAAAGGACAAAGCAGAGAACTTGGCACTTGTTTGCACATCATTGCAGGTTGGTTAATAGCGTGATATTTTATAGGCCATGATGGCAAGAAGGTTTTACATTAAGGAAGATGAAGTAAACATACACAACACACCCACATATAATCACTGTCCAAACATAAAACAACTATCTCCATATAATACTTAGCAGCTGTACACTGTGTTCTTTACAGTGTGGTAAAATTCCATGATGATTGGACCAAAGGAATTTCTTCAAAATTGCCTGGAAAGTAAAAAAGGTTTTTGCTCTCCTGTAAAGTTAACATGTTGGATATATATATATATATATACATGCATATAACTTATAACTTCACCGGTACCCAATGTATTGTCTCCATGCTTTAAATCTTTTTTATAAATCGTTTTTATTTACTCTCCTGTTATGTGTAACTGCAGGGAACAGTAATAATGTACCACGGTCAGGTTGACCTCTTGAATGTTGAAACATCAC
This sequence comes from Prochilodus magdalenae, assembly GCA_024036415.1. Classification (NCBI taxonomy): domain Eukaryota; kingdom Metazoa; phylum Chordata; class Actinopteri; order Characiformes; family Prochilodontidae; genus Prochilodus; species Prochilodus magdalenae. Next base: position 209,776 of record JAMWET010002687.1, read on the forward strand.
AAATGAGTTAAAAACATATTTTGCTCCATAACCATTACAAGGCATTCTTACTTATTATAATTCACCTGTTTTTTAAATCATTATTTTAAAAATTGTTTTCTGGCTGAAACTAGGCCTTTAGTTTATTTCCCTGTTATTCAGACTTTTTAAGCATTTATGATATATATTCTGTTACATGGGGCAAGCTTATTACTACAAACAGAACATCTATTCAGCATCAGATAAACCTCTACAATTCAAATCACACTAAATGAGCCATCAGTATTATTTTTAAGCTGCATTTTATTTGTTTCAACATTGTTTAAAAGCTGTGTGCATCAGGTTTATGCCACATTGTAGAGACTTGTTCATATACTCACATTGTGGGGACCCTTGATCCTCACAGGCTGTTTGCCCTCATGCTTGTCTTGACTACATTTTAAGGTTAGGTGTTAAAGTTACATTAAGGTTATGCTTATGGTTCTGCTAGTTGTAGTTCTGGTTAAGGTTTGGGTAAGAGTCTGTGGAATCATTGGAAGCCTTTGTACTGGTTACACAATTCACAGGAACAATCGAGTGTGTGTGTGTGTGTGTGTGTGTTTGGGAAGGATTAGGCAATCACATTGTGTCCCAAATATGAAAAGAAAACAAATCCGTTTTAGTCTAAATTTCCTATTTTTACTCTTCATATCCTCCTGTCCTGCTTACTGCTGGGTCAAACTGACCCCAATATAATGTGTATGTAATAGAAATCTACTACACTAATTAAAGAGAAAGTTTTCATGCTCCAATAAAAGCTTTAAAAATATTTTTACAAAAGATAAATGGACCAAATGGTGGTGCAAAATGTGGAATACAATTTTGGAACATCAGCACACAGACAAGTTCATTTAAATTAAAGTTCAGGTATAGAAGTTTTATTTTAATGTGTTAATCATTTTAATTTAGACAAATAGACAGACAGACAGACAGACAGATAGATAGATAGATAGATAGATAGATAGATAGACAGACAGACAGACAGACAGACAGACAGACAGACAGACAGACAGATAGACAGACAGATAGATTGATTGATAGATAGGTTGATAGATGGATGGATGGATAGATGGATAGATGGATGGATGGATAGATGGATAGATAGATAGATAGATAGATAGATAGATAGATAGATAGATAGATAGATAGATAGATAGATGGATAGATGGATGGATGGATGGATGGATGGATAGATAGATAGATAGATGGATGGATGGATGGATGGATGGATGGATGGATGGATGGATGGATGGATGGATGGATAGATAGATAGATAGATAGATAGATAGATAGATGGATGGATGGATGGATGGATGGATGGATGGATGGATGGATGGATGGATAGATAGATAGATAGATAGATAGATAGATAGATAGATAGATAGATAGACATTCCTTTTCTTGTTTCCTGTTTCCTGTTCCTGTCATCTCCCCTTAAACATAGATGTTCTTTCCATTCAAATCATGTTGAAGATATGAATCCACAGAATGTCCATATTCAAGGTGAGATGAGACAGTGTATGTGTATCGAGTGTAACGATCAGTCCAATCATCCTGAGTGTCCACAAACCCTGCTGATGCTCTGCTGAGCTCTACATTTAGCTTATTAGTTTTAGTGAGGTGTCCGGCGTTAGGCCTCGGTGCTTCTACTATCCGATAAGTGCTCTGCTCCTGCCTCTCTGTGTCCTTAGCAAGGCTAAACGCTTTAGCTGCCCTCTGGGGACATAAGGACACGAGAGTGACCACAGATCTGCGTCTTCATTTGCTAAGCTGGTAAAGACGATGAGGAAAGTGAGCGAGAGTGAGAGAGCTTGTTTATGTGGCTTGGTCGTAGCTGGGATTGAGTTGAGTCAAGGTTTGTTTGTCACCGTAATACATTTTATGTCTGTAAGTCTGCAGTCTGCCCCGAAAGGGCAGACATTAGTGGAAATGCGTAATCTTATAACTGCGCCAAAAAGGTAAAGCGTCCTCACGACAGCTTGACAAAGACACTTTCTATAAGACGTAAGTGTCTGAAGGGCTGTTTAATGCCTGCATGTAGGCCATCTGCTAGTGCTTTTCTTATTCCTCTGAAATTTTAATATGGATTCAGAGTCGAATGATGCTTTGTAGTATCGGGAAGGATTTTTTTTTAGACATTTTCAAGGATGAATAAGATCAGAGCTGGAAATCTAATTTAGCAGCAATCCAATCTGAGATATCTATAGTTAATTTGATTGAATTCCAGAGAGTCCCATCCATTCTGTCCGTAATACAATTACAAATATCACGATTGCTATTTTCTATGGCTCTCCATGTAGGATAGCAGAACAAATTCAGAGATGTTGACTAAAAGGAAACCTCATCAATTGATGTGTCACTATTTTAACATCGAGCCGACATCAGACATTTGTGGATGTAAATGTTCTTTCGGGAAAAGCAGTATGACTGAAATCAGACAGGCGTGCTTGAATTACGTGGCTTTTAGGCTTAGCGTGTGTACTGCTGTGGACCGCAAATCTTGTACAGCACTTGAAGACCTTGACCCAACAAATACCCTATTAAATATACTGCACTTCAATCTTCATAAAAAGGTTGTTTGAGCAATGCCTCAAGAACCATATTTGGGTGGAGGGGGTGCAGTTTTCACAGAATGTAAAGGTTCTTTGAGAATTTAAGAGTTGTTCCTAGAACCTTTGTATTATGTAGAGGGTCTATAGATTTTGAGCAGGTTCTTCACAAACACACACACACACACACACACACTCACACACATCTTATTAACAAAAATAATGGTTCTCTTAAGAACCATCTATTGGGATGTTCATTAAGAAACCAACAGCGGTTCTTAAGCCCTTTTAAAAAAGGAACCAAAGGAAACAATAGCCACACCCTCAAAGAGCATGCAGTGGTCTGCAGATGGCCCACATGGAGGCAATTAAAAAGCCCTTCAGACACTTACGCCTTAAAGAAAGTGTCTTTGTCGTGCTATCGTGAGGACACGTTATAAGATTACGCATTTCCAATATTGTCAATCTTTCCATAGCCTTTCAGGGCAGATTGCAGACTTACGGACATAACATGTATTTTGGATATCAATAAACATCTGTAATATCTGCACAAACACTCGCAGGTAATCTAAACACTCCCGTTGTGCAGCGCCCTCTATTGATGGCTTACCTTTGATTTTCCTTGGTCGCTAATGCAGGTTGTCTAAACAGCATCAAGGTTCTAAGATGCCTTAAAAAATGCTGGTTAAAGAACCGGGTTCATTTTCAATTTTAAATGTTAAAAAAGCTATGTGTAATGCCATAGAAGAACCCCGCTGGGTCCCCTAAAGAACCATATTAAAAAAGATTACTGAGTGTTAATAACCCTGTTTTTGCAGAATGTAAATGTTCTTTGACAATGTAAGGTTTACCCCAGAACCTTTAGATTATGTGAAAGGTCTTTAAACTGTAAACCTCATAGAAAAAACACTTTGATTCCGTTAACCATATTTAGGGAAAAGGTCTGTTGATGATGAGAATTTATACATCTCATCCATTGAAAGGTTCATTAAGTGGTTCTTTTAAACACTCTTCAAAATAAAGGTGCCACAAAGGGTTGCTGATGCAACAGAAGAAATTTCTCTCCTTATTTGGAGGTTTGAAGGTTTTCACAGAATATAAAGGCTCTTCGTCAATTTTAGGGTTCTTCTTAGAACCTTTACGTTCTGTGTAGGGTCTTCACATTTTAAAATGGTTCTTTTAAGAATTACCCATTGAATAGTTCATTAAGGAAGCCAAAAGTGGTTCTTCAGAAGGTTTATGTACCTCCAATGGATGTAAAGGTTCTAGGAAGAAACCTTTTCAGAAGGTTCTTCACAGCCACAGCCATAGTTCTTCAGGGAATCAGAACTGCTTATTTTATGGCATTATTTAAGGAACCATTTCTGGCACCTTTATTTTAAATTCAAGAGTGTTTTCTTAAGAAATGGTTACATATAGAACTGTGGCAATTCAAAGCAGTTGAATCCTTACATGCTTCCTCTCTATGATGGAGAACCTGTAGTGTATGGTTGTTTAAAGAACATGTTCAAGTGGTTTTGTTTTTGTGATAGAACCTTAGCACTCATTGAAACCTAAGGAACCACACAGAACTGTTATTATTAAGACTGCACGGCATTGCTCAAGGAACCCTATCTGGTACCTTTATTTTTGAGAGCATTTGCTAAACGAGAGGAACTCTTATTAAGCTGCACACGTTCAGCTCTCAAAGCTTCCATCGCTTCAAAATAGCCTCTAAATTGCACAAGTGTTGCCAGCTAAAGGATTATTTTGCCCAGGCTGGAGGTTCCTTTTCTCCAGCTCTCTCCTCTCCTGGTGACCTTTACTGTTTAATACTCCATGTTTGGTAAAGGTCAAGCTTGTTGTGGCTCCTCACTGTGGATTTTGATGCACAATTGAAAATGCCGGGAGAAGCGCGGTGATGTATAAATATTTCCCTGATGCTGTCACAAACACAGAAAGGCCAAATAATCATGATGAGATTTATGGTTTTCTATGAATGCATCTCGGTTTCCCGCTCTCTCCGAGGAATTTTGTTTGTCCGCACTTCCCCACAAAAAAAAAAAAGAGTGACGAAAGCAATTTATTATGCTTAAATATTTCACAGCGGACTGCATGAAATAACACCGCCGTCATTGTGTTAGCATCTCATAAAGCCACAGTGCGTTTCGGGTTGGCTCAGCAGTGCTAGCCGATGCCAGCTTTTAGCTTGAAGAGCGAGCCCCAGACGCTGCAGTGCTGTGTGAGTAAAAGGTTGGAGACTAATAGAGAATGGGCGAGTCGCATGCTCTTATGCTGTGATGCACATTGTGCATATGGTGGGAGAGCATTGATTCTCAGGCTATTCAGACATCGGCGTACACCAGTGAGGTTTTTTTTTAGCTTCGAGCCAGCAATGACAACTAGAATACCACTGCACAATATTTATAACCTACGCTTGCTGTGAAGTTTTTGGTGCTGCAAACCGCGTGTTTACAGTATGTACTTTTGCAATGAAAGTGGTCATTCACAAATAGGGTTGCCAAGAGACTATGACCACATTTCTTTGAAAGCATGTAGTAATATGCAGATTATGAATAATACACTCATTGTTGCTGTCCATTGATTGTTTTGTGTTGGTATTGCGGTTTTTAGTTTCCTGCTTAATTTGAGCTCAGTAGGTGTCCTTTATATCCTGTTAAAATGTCATAACTGAGCCAAAGAGAAGGCTCCATAATTGCTTTCAATCAAATCCTGTACATTCACTTACTCTGAAAGTAAAGAACATTTTCTCCTCTCCTCTACAGTTTCCATTTCTGAGAAACTTGTTTTCCTTTGCTTGGTAAGATGCTCATGTAATGCTAACAGATCACAACAGGTACACAAGCATAAAGCAGTGCACAAACGCATGCTAAAAATCACATTTTTAATATGCCTCTATGAGCTCACAGGACAAAAAATAAGTCACACTGCATTGTTAAGATGGTAGCAACTTCAGGCTCCTGCAGATGGTGCTGCTCAAGGATGATGGGACTATGAACACCTGCGGCGTGTGTGTTGGCAACAGGTACAGTGCAGGGAATGTCTCGTTTCATGTGTGGGAAACGGCTCCAAAGCAGATGTTAATGATTGGCTAAAGGAGTGACTGAAATTGGGCGTGGCCAAAGACCATAGTGTGAAGTAAGTAGCTGAATCTGCAGGATTATGGAAGCATATGGTCATACAGGTCTACCAGCAGTGGCTACAATCCCAGTCTACAGGGAATTCTCCTCAGAACTGTGCCAGGGAAGGCATCCACAGCAGTGCCTGAACATTGATGTGGCATACATCCAGGAATTTGTCCAGAACAAGCCAAATCCGATCACAGCTGTTATTCGTGCTTGTGGAGTTAGTACACGCTCCTCTGGACATTTTCTGTCCAGTGAGATTATGTTTATTATGTAATTAATAATAGAGATGTTACTGTAACTGTGAAGGGCACTGTAAAGTTCCAGCAGTATAATCAACACAAATACTGTAAATGACTTGCACATATAATAAAAGACTATATAAACAAACTACAGAATCGCTAAAACTTAGAAACACTGTCAGCGAATTCACAAATGTGTCCAAATGTGCAAAAGTGAATATGAACATGAACTGTATGAAACACCTTACAGTAATCCAAAAAGGGAAATTCCACTGAGAGCTCAGACCTTCTGCATAATTAAACAGTTTAGATGTAAACAAAGTCATTCAGTTTGGTACCGTGCAGAATGACAAATTGTTCACTATGGTGGTGATAGGAACCAGACATCCAAAGAGTTAAATCCTCCCTCACAAAACTTTTGTATACAAAATGGTTACATGTGTATTCCCTGATGCTCAACACCAGCTTGATCTAGCTGCTCATGAAGGTTGTTGTGGCAAAATATTACTCCTGTTTCCATAATGCTTTATTATTGCATTTATAAGTCATTATATGGCACACGTATTAGGTTGTTGTCATAAGGTTGGGTAATGGGTTAGTAATTGGTGAGTAGTCATAGTGATATACATAACACTGTACAGAATATCAGTATATCATATTGTAATGTCACCATTAATAATGCACTATAGTATCTGTGTCCAAAAGAGCTGTGATGCACTATAGGACACTATAACAAGGTTCTGCTATAACAGCAATTCCAGATCCAGGTCAGAATGTGTATAGAGTAAAAGTGCATATACAAAGTGCATATACATATACATATATAATCATTTTAGCTAACTGTTAACTATAATCCTAGGCTAACTGGCTTGACTCTTAGCAGTTAGCAACCAAAACTAAATGGTTAGCAACAGAGAGCTGCTTCATGTTAGCATATAACATAGCATATAGCACATGTTACATATTGTATATTAGGAATATTGCTTATTGCCAACATTAGTGCTGGCTGCAAGCTAGCTGTGCTCACTTATTCTTGTGTATGTGAAGTGAGATATGAGTGTGATCACAATATGATCATCTCATTATCTCACTTCACTGTAAACCTGTGAGGAACTCTATAGCATTAGTGTATACAATGTTCTTGTTCAAAGTCAATGTTCAAAGTTCTTATGAAGAGATTTTATAATGCGTTATGAACCCTGACCTATTATACAAGCTCATGCCTGGTGTACTAAGGCATTATATCAGAATCAGAATCAGAAATACTTTATTGATCCCAGGGGGAAATTGCAGTTTTTACAGTAGCAACCATTTAGAATAAACAAACAATAATAATTTACAACAAGAGAGAAATTTTTCAATATGTACACCTATATAAAGTCTTATAATACAATAAAAATAAAATAAAAAGTATGGCTGTGGCTATAATAATAAGTACAGAAGTACAGATATATGCCATAAGCTGTCTTATAAATGCATTTATTATGTCTTATGATTACAGCATGCATTTATAATTCATTCATAAGAGCAGCTTACCTTATGCCAGGCTTTGGAAGGCATTATGCATGTCATATGACACCTTAATCTGCATTTCCAATGCATTGTGAACCCAAGACAGGAAGTGATACCTTTGTTCTGTTTTACCACTTACTTTCAAATATCAACAATACCCATACAGATCAATGACGTCTAGGTTTACTGGTCCTTTTGGATAGTGAATATAGGAACATCATAGATATTGCGACCCCTGGTTCCTGTTAATCACACTATAAGGAAATCTGAGTCATTCTG
>JAMWET010002687.1:220000-349165 GCA_024036415.1 Prochilodus magdalenae
CTCAAATGAGTGTTCTATATAGACCCAGGGTTCTATACTAACAGCTCAATAACAGAATCATGTTTTGGTGCTACATAAAACCCTTTTTTAAAATAGTTCTATATGGAACCAGGCTTGTTTGTGGTACGTATGTAGTACCAAAAATGTCTATAGGAATCGCATAACCATATTGAGGCTATGTAGATTTTTTAAATGCTCTTTAACGAACCATAAGCAATATTATTTTCCATTATTACCGTGCAAAGAACTACGATTCACTGTACTGTATATTACTGTAATTATGGTGTTCATTTCTTCAGAAGAAACAAAAATCCAGACAAACAATTACCTCATATGTATATACACACTCTATAGCACATTGTAGGAATGTAAACAGTGCTATATTAACTTCAGCTTTAAGTAAGACATATATTATTAGGTATACAGTGTTATTTGTGTCAGTGTGTATTAAAAATTCCTTCCATCAGAAATGACCTATTTCTGAGTTCACTGCTCTCTCTAATGACTGTAATGTACAGCGTATATCACACACACTGACAAGATTGCACCGTAAGATGCCTTTTGTTCACCTCTCGCCGTGTTGCACACTTCTTTCTTCTCAGCCCTGTCTCCTCTAGTCTAAACATGAGAGGGCTGAGCGTGTTAAAGCACCTTGTCAAACCCTGCATGTTCCCAACAGAGCTCAGGCATTAATCAATTACAGCAGGCTTGTGAAGAGCAAAGAGAAAGATACATCAGTCCTTACTTCTGCAATATGAAAAGTCAGCCTAAGTCGGTCAAAGGCAAGCCTTAATCCCTGTCCTCTCATCTCGCTCTATCTCTCCCTCTATCTGTATGTGTGTTATGTGACTAGGAGAAACGGACTTACTGGTTAGGTGCTGATTTTCTGTGGCAGCTTGAAGAAACAGAGTGAATATTTGAAGAAATTAGAGAGACAGAAAGGCAGATGGAAGGGAAGACAGACACACACAGAGAGAGAGAGAGAGAGAGAGAGAGAGAGAGAGAGGGAGAGGGAGAGAGAGAGGGAGAGAGAGAGGGGCGAAATAGAGAGAATATGCACATTTTATCCAACAGGGACTTTCACTTTCAGCCTCTCTGAATCAGCCAGCTCTTTCTCAGGTTGACAGAGTGGATTGTGAGAGAGTTGAGTGGATGAAAGGCGAATGTAAAACGGCAGAGAGCCCGACGATAACCAAACTGCTGATCTTAGTCATTTCGTTGGCTCTGAGTCAAGGCTTTTGTTGAGGGAAAATTCAACTCTTCGGCAAAAGTAGAGTGCACTCGTTTTGATTTTTAAATGTCACAGTTATTACGAGTAAGCAAGCCTCGGCATTTATTATTCATAATGCAAACAGTATGAGTGTTATTTAGAGGACGTGAGAGTGCAGACCGAGACTGAGAGCACGTGAACCTCATGATGGACTTCAGTGATTTCAAATCAGTTTCATGAGCGTTAAACAAACGTGACGAGGAAAATATCTGCCTGCTTTTAGAACATGTTGTCACATTCTTCAAAAAATGGTTTAGAATTCCTCAGGGCTAAGAAGTAAATACTTTAGGTCCTCTGATGGGCATTAGGCACCTTTTAAAGAACCTTTATACCAATGTAACGTTCTTCCTAGAACCTTCAGTTTTTGTAAAGATTTTGTAAATGTAAAAATAATCAAATATTTCATTTACAAATATGGTTCTTTGTTGACATTAGAATTTTTAAAGGAACCAAACATGGTATTCTTACATGGCATAGAGCAAAAAACACTTTTAATTTTTAAACCCCATTTTGTTTTTTACGAGTACAGGCTATGTTGGTAGACTAAAAATTATTTATATGAAGTAGGATTTTATATTGAACCTATATTGTACCTGAAAAAGTTCAACAAAACATAAGCAGAACTATAATTTGGTTGGGTTTTGGCGATGTTCTGGTTCTATAGCTATCCACTTTACTTTTTAGGCATCAATATTTTTAGGAGTGTAGACTAGAAACTGTATACTCAAAAAGGGTCATATACAAAACCATCTGGTACCTCTGTGGTACCAGAATAAGCTCTATCACAATAGCAGAACCATATTTTGGTGCTAGATAGAAGACTTGCAAACAGTTCTTTAAGAAACCATAAACAATAGGTTTTCCATCATTTACCCAAGCAGAGATCCAGGGTTTTTGGAGTTGCCACCGTTCTATATCCAGTATAACCACTGCTTTTGCTAAATTTTGGCACCTGTATTTCTCATAGTGTGGTGTAAACAGTGTACTCTAACAGGGCTGCATATAGAAGCATTTTTTTTCATTGTGAAAAATTTTTCATAGTTACTTTAAGGTACTGTATATAATAGGTTTTCCATCAATTAACCAATATCTAGGTTTCCTGGAGTTAGCATGGTTCCATTTACAGTCATTGCCTTTACTAAAGATCCAAAAAAACGTGATAACTGTGTCCTCAAAAAGGGTTGTTATAGAACCACGGTTCTTTACGGTACCTACATTCTACCAAAATGTTCTATAACCAAATGTTATATTGCAAAACCATACTTTGTGAAACATAAAAGCATATTTAAAAAAAAAAACAGTTACAAAAAGTTTTTCACCATTTTACCATGGGTCTTAGAGATCACGGTTCTGTAGCTACACATGTAGGCACCCATATTTTTAGGTGTCCACTAGAAACTGTATGATCAAAAAGGGTTGTATATAGAACCCGAGTGCATTATAGAACCAGTTTGCACTGGATCTCCATGATAAGTAGTTATTTGAGTTGTCACGGTTCTATATATAACCACTACCTTTACTAAAGAACCCTTAAAGACCCAATGTTTGAATTTCTGCCAATAAGGTTCCAGCTGTATAAACTCTCTTTATAGTCCTTTAAGGGGTCTCATGCATATAGTAACGATATGATGATACACACTATACAGTAATTCTACATTAAAGGGAAGGGTATTGTGATATAGAGCAGCCTATTTAAGTTTATGGAGAGTGTCATTTTAAACATGCATATTCTCTCGATATGTTAAACACAGCAACAGATCCCTCATTACTGTGTGGAACAAAAAAATGTACAGAATGTAGGCGTTTGAAAGCTGCATCGGTAGCTATTTTTTTGGCCTGGAACCGGATTTCATATTCTCATCGGTGGATGCCAGTAGGCAGAGAAGAGGAAGATGAGATCAGAAAGAAATCGACCCTCGCAATAAACTCAAAGCTGCACTACACTTCGCTAAAAGAAGCCCACTAGCTATTTCACCCAAACAAGTTCACAACAGACTTCTAGTCATCTCAGCAGCACCAAATAATGTAGACGCTGAAGGCTGCCATGGCAGAGTCCAGGCTGTTTACCTTTCCTCAAGTTGGAATATTTTATAGAGCCGTGCAGTGGGCAGGCATCGGGGGGGTGTACAGCATGCAGGTCAGTTTCCACCAGTGACCACACACATTTAGCAGAAAGAGAAGATTTTTGGGGGGGTGGAAGGCCAGCGTTAACAAGGTGCTGCGATGCCTACGATAAAACGAGCTCGCTCCCGGAATCTCAATTGAGTCCTGTACCTGGTGTGAGTCTGTTAGATGCTCTGGATTCTGAGATAGGTCAACTACTTATCAGAGCAAGCGTGCGTTTCCTCACTGTGTCATATCAAAACGCTGAAATAGTAACGTTACAGCAGGAGGAAGAAATGTGCTTTAACCCTTTCAGCTGGAGAGGTTAATACGCCTATAACCTTAAAGGTGCCATCGGGGGGAAAACTGTGTTTATGTTGTCGTAGATGAAGAAGCAAAGCTTGGTACATAGAACACACATAGTTTTGTCTCCTTGTTTAAACACTAGTCCTGAGTTTATTCTGGAAAGGGGGCAGTACAACAGACCAACACCAAATTCCAACTCTAAACTGTCAAGCAGCACCCCCAAAATGTATCGACAGTGTCAATGGAGCAACAAGAATGAAAGCTGTGGACTATGTGGAGAAATCCACTGTTGCAGGCTGTGACTGGGATGTTGCCATATTTGATACACTTGCCAAGGAACCGAAACATCAGCAGGCATCAGCAGGTGGGATAAAGCTCATCTTTAAGCAAGGCTTAAGCTGGCCTCCTATTCGACAGCTTACTAATCAATCGTTCCATTCCAACTTAAACGCTACAGCTTGTACAGGAGGCAGAATGTAACTGCAGCAGCATTTAAGGTGGAATAGAAAATTCACAAAACAGCCCAGAGAATGGGAAACTAGCTTCAGAAGCCCCATTGGCAAATCGGACATTTTGCTCAAAGATGTACAGAAACATTTTATTATTATTTTTTTAAATAATTATTATTATTATTATACTTTTAATACTTACATATTAATACTTATTTTCACATTTTCACCAAAAATGAATTGTTTTGTTTGTTTGTTTACACCAGCTCTGAACAAAACATGTCAGTAACACTTTACATTAAGTATAGACTAACATTAAGTAATAAACTAATGTTACACTTTACTTAACATGTAAATATTTAGTTGTTAGATGTTTACTTAGCATTAGTTAGGCATTGTAACCATTGTCAATGTTTTACTTCTGTTTAACTATTGGATTACTTCATGTTAGTTGGTCACCTCCGAAAGTAAAGTGTTACTGCACAGGCACAAGTCTTTACATTATACTTTACAGATCTTTGCATGATACTGTCATCTACAATTAATATACAATTAAATACACAGTTTAAATTATACGGTTTAAACTTGAGTTTGTGGCTGTGACCCGATAGTAACAACTTGCTATCACATCAAAAGATCAACTTCTGTAAATTCACTTCACAGTATCCATCACAACAAGCTCAAGGTTCACCCTAGCACTAGTTCACACAAGTTTTAAGGGAAACAAGTGCTTCGCTAACTGACCCTGGCGTAGTTTCCAAAAATGTTGAGGTGTGAAGATCTTGTTAAGCATCTGTGAAAGTTCGAAGTGGTGCTAAACGCACCATTTTCCGTTGATCTTTTGTGCCACAGTGCTTTTGGGAAACTTTGGGGAAACCCATGAAATGGAAGTGATAAAGGGGCAAGAAGGAGTTAAACAAACATACATGTACCATCCGTCAGCTGCCTCAAATACCCCCTACCGCCTCCGTTCACCCACTGCAGTGCTGAAATGCGCCCACACAGGATTTCCCTGCACTACCTACACATCATTCTCAGCAACAGCTTTATTATTTATTATTACCACTATTGCATTATTTTTTCTTATGCAGTAATAGCACTGCGGGCGGGAAAGTGCCTGCCAGTTATTACACAGAAGAAGAGGAAGTGTTACTGAACAGCTAGAACAGAGGCAGCCATGTTTGTCTATACAGTTGTATGTGAAGTTTTGAACAGCTCCAGTCAAATAAGGATGTGTAGGACTTACTTAAGCCTCATTTTATCTACATCAACAAAACACCTCATGTTCTCAGGGGAACCCAAACGTTTGCTTATAACCTTATCTATGCAGTAGAGGTGTAAAATCAATCAGCAGGTGAGATTTGAGTGTGTAGTCATGATACTGGAAATATATGATGGTTTGTAATATACTGAAATCTGATACCATGTTCCATACAAAAGACAGAAACTGAGGGTCTTGTTTTTTTTTTTTGACTAAACAAACTTAAGTCTGCTCTATGAAATCACTGTTCTAAAGTAAGGCTTATGCAGACAGAGCAGCATTAGATTTAATTTTATTTGTTGTATCAATATGGTATTAATAACCAAATGTTTTGGTTTTTAACCCATAAAAGCCCACCGTGACACACGTCATAAGCCCTTAAAAAGGTCTGGAATGTTCCTTACAGCTTTATTCTTCTTTTAAACTCACGGAAGCCCTAAGTGGCCTATAGTGAACATCGTTGATGCAGTCACATGAGAGTTTATGAATATGTGTCCTCATTTGTAAACCGTCAGTGTGCTTGCTTGGTGCAAAACCAGGGAGTATTCTACCAAGCAGAATTTCTCAGTCAGCCAGATAACTTAATCCCAAAGTCAGGTCTATCCAATAGGAAAAGAGCTGACTCGCCTCTCTATCAGACAATCTTCATTTTTGGGTTGAAGTTATCCAGCTAGCTGAGAAATCTTGCTCTGTGGACTCACAGCTCATTTTTTTTTGTATCTATAATGTCTGTTCCAAAACTTTAAACTGTTCTGATGCTTTGATAACATGTTCTATATTACATAGAACCATTTTGACCCCATATCTAGAACAAAATTATGAAATACATGTTGTTAAAATGTTAGATCACATGTTAGGTCAGTATTTTGACTTTAAAATAGTTACAGAGGACGGCATGTGACCTCTTTATCACAATAAACTGATGTTTAATAATCATATAACAGATCCCTCATCATTCCCTTTAAGAGGAAATTTGTCTGGAGTCTTATGGGTTAATGCACACCAGGAACACTTTTACGAGATTCTTTAAAGAACCATATTCAAAAGGTTTCTTTCATCCCACAGTGAAAAGATCTATGGCTCTTGGGTTTTTCCTGGTTCTATTTATAGTTATTATAAGTGTAGGGTAGAAACTGTGTACTCAACAAGAGTTGTATATAGAACCATATTGTTATGGTCGCTATATTCTACCAAAATCTTCTAGAACAATTGCAGAACCATATTTGTGTGCTCTATAGAAACAATTTGAAACGATCATTTAAAGAACCATATACAAAAGGTTCTGTTGGTTCTATTTATAACCCTTGCCTTTACTAAAGAACCAGTTTTGACACCTGTTTTTTGTTAGTGTAGGCTAAAAACTGTACTCAACAAGACTCGTATATAGAAGTTTTCATAGTACCTGCATCCTACCAAAATGTTCTAGAACAATTGCAGAATCATAAGTGTGCTCTACAAAAACACTTTTAAAAAGATTCTTTACAGAACCATGCACAAAGGTTCACCATCATTTAATTATGCAAATATCTATGGTTCTCTGAGTTGTCACAGTTCTATAGCTAACCTTGCCTTTAAATTAAAATGTCATTAAGTTGACCGATTGTTTTGGGATAAGGGTCCTTATACTACAGTGATTCTTCTATTTCTAACACTGTTATTAATTATAGAACTAATTTAGAAATTGTTTTATTTGTTCAGTATGTTGATGTTGTCTGCAAACACTGTGTTGTTCTCAAAATACTTTCCATTAAAAGGCCTTCTCTCAGTTGACTGTTCAGCGTATAAAACCACTCCTTTATGATGAGTTTAATAAGCTCTGGGAGCATTTTAAATAAACACATAACATTTTTGGCATCTTTATTTCTAAGACTGTAGACTAGAAACTTTATAGAAATGGTTGTATTTAGAATCAGAGTGCATTAAAGAACCATTGATCTCCATATGGATTCAAGTGGTTATTTGACTTCACAGTTCTATAGATAACCATTGCCTTTACTAAAGTACCACTGATGATCCAATTTTTGAATTTCTGCCTATGTGCTTCCAACTGTATGAACTATCTTTAAAGTTTTTAATGTGGTCTCCTGCAATTATGGCAACGATATAATGATATACTGTATACAGTATGCAGTTGGCGACACAAATAGATGTTTTAAGGTAGGCTAAGTTACCTTAGTCCAAGAGTAGGACACCTTGTTAAATGTTTCAGTGGTACTGAAAATGGGAGCAATCACCAAGCTCCTGGAACTCTCCAGTACAGGCCGGTGTTCTAACTGGTTATCCTACCCATCGGGTAGTCTTCCTAGTCACATGTTCTTGAAGGAATTTTCCCGTTCCGTCTTAAATGTTTAAGAAGCTTTAAGAAGCTGGTGAATGTAGAGGGTGATGCAGGCTTTGTGCTTTTAATGCTAGTAGTATTTTTTGAAAGATTTAAGGTATCAAAATTTCCTCCCTAGAGTCTTATGTACAGAGCTACCTGTAAATACACCCTACGGTAGGACATTTCAACAAGTTAGCGCAAATCAGCCTTTCCGTCCTTATTTGCATCAAAGCCAAATTATGTCCACACAGCAGTCCTTTTGTTTCCTTTGTCGAATAAGACTGGTCTCAAAAGCTGTGAACTAGCTGCAGCTACCAATTTAGCATTACAAACCGCAACGTTAGTGAGCCCTCCTTGCTAGCAGTGGGTTACAGAAGACTATGTGGGTCAAAAGGAAGCTCAAAACGGTAAAGTACATTTGATATAAATAGTATTCATACTGTGAGAATGTGAATTGTACTGTTTCAAAATGTACAGTATTAATATTTTGGCATTTTTGACACCACTTGTCAACTGCACTGATTTTGGAATGTCATTTTTTTTTTAAATAAAATTATTTTTATATAATTATTTTTTGAACGGAATAATACAAATATCATGTTGCCCATCTATACTGTTATGGCATAGGGGACCTCACTTTAAAATGATTTCTAAAATTCTTATAAAATGTAGAAATAATTTAGAAATAATTTCATTCATACAATATTTTGTCATATGCATATACTGTATCGTTCACCTACCAGTCCATACAGCACAAATACCCTGAATACACATTGCATAAACAGGGCTTTTGTCAGTCCACTGTTTTGTTATGTCACAACATAAAACAGTACATTTACATCATGCTGAAGTTATGAGCAGTGTGGGCTATTTTCCAACTAAACAAATAAGATTTATTGCATTTTTAAAATTTACATTTATTTCAATATTTTGAATTCAGTAAAACAATAAATACATAAACAGTAAAGAACATCAGAAAATAAATAAAAATACCCCGCTTAAGTAGATTAATTGTTTTTTTAAAATTTAATTTAGAAAATAAAAAACATGTAATGTGACATGGGGGTCTGAGGGCATTTACACATTTGCAGGCTACTATATATCAGTCACTGTACAGTAACAAAAACAGCTTGTGTAAAATCAAAATAGCTGTGTAAAAATCACACATAACCACACACAGACCATCATAGCTGGACACCAGGGGTGAGGAAATAACGCCTGTAACAATGTTAGATATGGGTTCTTTAGGAGACATAGTATCTGTACTGTGTAACGTTCTCATGTTCTCATGCAGTGGCTCCAGCATAATGCTGCAGTATCATACAGACTTGCTGAGTGTAAGCGAACAGACTGAAATGAAAGAGATCTAGTGTTTTAGTGGATGGCTACACACATTAGAGGTTAATACATTCCGAAGCTCATATATCTTTTGCTATCACCCTGACTTTTGATTATTTGTTCATTACAGTGTTTAAATAGGTGAGAATCAGTCAAGAATGAGACTATTTGATAAATGATTGCCTTCTGAACTAGAGCGACATTAGTGGGATTTTAAGAGATGCATAAGCTAGAAGTTTGTGTAATGAGTATTTCAAGTGGGAAGATAAATATCTGATGAATTATAATCCTTCTAAATCTGTATTACATACAGTTCCCGAGGCTAAGCTTTCTTCAGTTGTCCAAGCAAACCTAGTGTGGTTGTAAACAGTTTGCTGACAGTCAGTTTTTATGTTCTGGCCTTTGGAGGGGCTCTTTTCAATTACGCAAGATATATACTACCAGTCAGAAGTTTATACAGGCATGCTTTTTTATGATTATCTATGCTGGTACCTGATACCTCAGATGCCCTGGCTGAGCTTCTCTAACCGGACAGCGGAAAACATACAGCATGACTGTACTGCTTCGTCAAAATCTTACTCAACTGAAAGAGAAAGAATGGAGCTACAAATACACACACTGAAGTACGTTAAATTAAAAGACAGAGGTTTTAAAATGTTTAGTTTTTTTGTTTCAGTTTTTAAAATACATACATTTAAAGTTGTTTCAGTGTCGTGTGGCATGTAATGGGTAGCACACATAGACGTGTGGGCAGTTTAAATTTACACTCAGTTTAAAATTTAGTTTGGCTCTTTTACTCAAGATAATATATTAGTATTTTTTTGAACAATGATATCTTTTATTACTAAGATGAAAATAATCTGTTCACATTCCACAGTATCATACTACACATTAAGTCATAGCATTGAATGAACAAGTGAACATAAACAACAAGAACATCTTGGCAGGCGGAGATCTTAGAAAACAAATTCTTAACAGCTTGGGGAGATTAAAGAAGATGAAAAGAGGGGGGAAAAAAGAAACACATATTAGCATAATTTATATAGTTACCTGCATACATTCATCTACTCATACATACACATGTACACGTATCCACCTGTCTGCCCACGCTTAAACACTTAAACACATGTATACATATGCACAAATACTCAATTTAATAGGCTGTAATGTCAGTTCCAGGTATGTTATCAATGGTTTCCACCTTTTCATAAATAAATCAGTGGTTAGGTTTAACTTTGCTGTTATTTTCTCCATAAGACAAACCTTCACAAGATAATATATTAAATTGGGCAGAAAGTCACTCAGTGTTTCTTCAAGAAGTTGGTTGGTGACATCAAAACATCATTTGTAATTATTGTGCACCATCTAAAAGGAGCACATTATTTATTTTATAGCTATACAAATTATTAATAGTTAGTGGATAGTTGTAGCTTGAAGGGCAAATACTACTACTACTACTGCTACTAATAATAATAATAATAATAAAAAATTACAAATAAACCTCTAGGTAATATTCTAAATAGAATTAGATTAGATTAGATTAGATTACATTACATTACATTACATTACATTATGTTTTATTGTCATTGCGCAGAGCCAATGGTACAGAGCCAGTGAAATGCAGTTAGCATCTAACCAGAGGTGCAAAATACAGTTATTTACATTATTTACGGGAAAGTAACCATCGCCAGCAATGCTGAGCAGGCACATTGTATTCTACACCTTTTCCTCTGTAGTGCAGCAAAACCTCTATACACTTTGATTCACACTGAAAAAACTGTTCTAGCTACTGACCATCCAGCCCAACCATACTGCATCTACACAGTGGCACACTGAGGGTTTTGTTTTTCGGTTAGTCTTGCTGACTGAGTAGACTCTGTGTGGAGGATTGTGGAAAAGGCAGCAACGGAACACACAAAGAACAAAAAAGGTGAGAATTCTGGACTTTCTGCAAAAGAGAAATGCGATTCAAAGTGTGGTGTGTTGTGTTTCGTTATGCATCACACGTACACAGTCTGTCTAATTGCTGACGTCAGTGTCGAGTTGGCAGGCAATAATAAGCAAGACTGAAAAGAATATTTAAACTAATACTGTGTATACCGAAAACGCAACAGTAGGCGAGAGATTACGCTGGAAGGTTTTAAACTAGTATTAGACCTATTCCACCTGAGCACAAAAGTAGCCCACGATCCGGCTCATATACTTTTCCACTGGAAACAGCGAAACCTGCTCAGGTTTTAACACGCGTCCCCACACCAGCTAACGGATGGCTTAGAAAGTGACTTGCTTGCCTGTAAATTGGTTTATTTATATATCAGACACAATGTTCATTAATCAGTGCAAAGTAAATGTGCCGGTGTTTGCCAAACGGCTAATTTTCCACTGTAGTCTCTGAGGCTTGATGTTAATAGTATGGCCATAATGGACAGTTTACACAAAATGCAGCCTTGGCCTTTAGCTATGCAATAGGACTCTTTCAACACAACATCCACACAATGCTTTGCACTAATGCATTGTTCTTGTAGCAACTATAGTTACTTTGGCCTAACTATGCAAACTAAACAATGGAGCACTTCATTCATTCATTCATGCATTCATTCATTCATTCATTTATTGTCAAAATGCCAAATTAGAAAATACATTATTCATTTTAAATATTATTATTTTTCCATGTGTGGGAAAGGTCACAATTTTTAGATCTAACACACTTTGTGTCTAGTTTTGATTAGCTTGACCAACATAATGAAACTTGGAATGGGACATTTAATATTATGGAATGGCATTAAACACATTGTGTATCAGTCTGATATAAATACTTGGAAAAGTTTTCCATCTGATGTGCAGATAAATCAGAACCAGGCTGCAGCAAAGAAAAACTACACATGAAAGTGGCTCAATAGCATGAGACCTATTCACACCAGGTATGATTTTTAGGTTAAAAGCATTTTTATCTTTATTTTATCTATTTATTTGATTAATAAACTCTCTGTGAACACAATAATAGGATATATCAGGATGAAGGAATGGATTCTTTGAGTGGCAGTGAGGTTTAATTAAGGAGAGAGAAGCCAACCAGCACTGGCAACGGAACAGGTTTGATTCTAGTAGCTACTAGCTGATGCAAGTTTAGAGGGTAATGACTCAAATCAAAGACAAGCACCTGGTGGTTGCCTGACAGAAGGCTGAAATTGAACTTCTTCTGTGGTGAGCATAGCTAGGTCGCTTGCCCGCAACTGGTGAAGTCAGCAGATTATATAAACCTGAACCCCAGTCAGGGTGCACTTCTGCTCATTCTCAGCTGAACTTATACATTCAGTAAACACTGTCACTTACGTAACTGCGTTATACATGAAAGCTAAAAACTGCCTTCCCATTCATTACATGATAATACAACTAAGGGTCTAGAGTCCATGAGTCTAGAGTCAAATGAACTGAAGTAGGGTGAGGAGACCAGGATGTTAAATTATAAAGAGCATAATGACCTACTACCTACCGACTTACACTTATAGACTTGCTTATGCCAGGTTTGCTACACTACTCTGGCACTTTGTTTCCTTTTGGATGCAAAGCTGATGTATATGAACAACAGTAAAGAGAGAGGGTGCCAGCGTACCTTAACATAAAGGCGGACTTAGCAAAAACTATTAAATCAGAACGTACTGGACTTTACCACCTGTGGAGAAATCGCAGCAAAGATGCCACATTACATTGAGTCACACATGCAGAATGAATGTTCTCGTGATTGGTGGGCAAAGCTTCAATGTGGGTGGACCCAGGGCCCCCAGTGATTGCTCCACACTTGTAAGGAGTGGCTGTAAAGCATGGAGAATATTAAGGAATATACTGTACATGTATGATGAACACAAGGGGAATGTGTATATTCACTGGAAATGCTGGCAAACAAACAAACAAACAAACAAACAAACAAACAAATAAATAAATAAATGTGAAGTTTTTCACATTCAAATGCAGGAAGAAGAAGCTTCATTTGAATATGAAGCCATTTCAGTGCATATTCCTATTGTTTTTTTAATTTGTTATTATTAATTCTTTTTTTCCTTTTATATTTAATTTATGGTTTTTGTCTTTTCACTGATGTCAACTGTTTGGGCAAAAGCACTGCATCTAAATTCAGTTCGCCCAGGTCAATCATAAAGAATTGTGAAATACATCTAAGAACGATGAGGCATAATGAGGGTGATGCGAACAGCGGATGCTTTTGTTCAGCGAGGCGACCCGTGACGAAAGCCCGAGTTGACAGGCTCAGTTCGGATAAACCAGGAGTTCACTGATGCCCTCATCATTCTGACGTTAAATAACACTTGCGTAACCTCTTCTTATTTATCCGCCTTTGCTTGTGATGGACAAATATGGAGAGGAGCGTACACTCACACTCCAACCTATTACACTCATCGAGGCATTTCATTTAACAAGCAAACGGACAGGGCTGTGAATTAAGCTGTGTTGGGGGGGAGTGAGAGAGAGAGAGAGAGAGAGAGAGAGAGAGAGAGAGAGAGAGAGAGAGAGAGAGAGAGAGAGAGAGAGAGAATGGGAGCAAATAAGTGCATTCATCTAAAACAACACCAAAAAAAAAAAGTTCATTATTGGCAGTTTAATTATTTTAGAAAGTTTGCGCGTCCTCTAATGTGGTCTGTTTCCTTTCATTGACACTATAAAAGGCGAGGCTTCATTTGTTCTTTTAATTGGTTAAATGGTGGAGTGATTAAGAGCAGACTAAAGCTGGGATGTAATTGGTTTCTGTTGGTTGTTGCATAGCAGCCAGTCAATTGTGGTAAATAAAACTAATTTTTTCGAGTCCCGTTGCCAGATTCTGCTCCTTTTTTTGGTTTAGTGCAGTGGGATGCAGAGAAGGGCGGCGCCACGCATTCCAGTCCCGTGATGCCATAGCAACCCGCAGCTCGTTAAATGCGTAAACGCGCACAAACATGCAACGTCCAAACCATGCAGGCACATACATGCACGATAACACATGCACGTTCACCCTCCCTCCACCTCTAAGCTGTTGCTTCTGTGGATTGGCTCCACATGCCCGTGGAGTACCCCATCTGTGACTTTTATTAAACAGGTTCCCACCCGAGGACCCCGTCCCACACAAACACGCACGCGCTGTGTGCCGCATAACAAGCAGCTTGATGCACACACTGTCCTGGAGAGAATACAAGTGTCCTACTGTGATGACAATGACAGCTCACTCTTGCTCACACACATACACACTGTGCACGTAAACAAACACAAAGACAAACAGAGACGGCTGCATACTGCTACAGTAAGGTTGCATGCAGCGACGGGTGCAGAAGTATATCATATACAGTCCTGTGGAATGCTATTCATTTTTCAGGAGACAATTCCAAGGAGATTAGATGGAAGATAATCTACTTGCATAAAGAGGAGGAAGGTCAAGAGAACAAACTGGTACTGGGAAACAAACTGAGAGTTAAACAATAATAAAAATAAGAGACCGGAGAGACCCCTCCGGTGGAAATATGTGATTGTAGACAATGTCTGGAATAACATTGTATGACACTGGTTGTGCTTCAGATCCCCACAAGCAAAGGAATCTGACTTTTGCATGTTTAAAGAGTATTCAAAGAGAACTCAAGTCAAACTTGGTGATGGATGTGTCTTTTGAGGATGTAAGTCAAATCCAAGCCATGGGCTGAAGATTAGGGAATCAGCCTTGTGACCAAAACGGTCGCTGATTCAGTACCCTGAACAGGACATGACTGAGTTGTCTTTGAGAAAGGCATATAATCCCCAAGAGTAACAATTTACATTAAGTACACAGCAGCTAACATGAAGTAATAAATTAACGATGGTTACAATGCTTAACTAATGTTAAGTAAACATGTAACAACTAGATTTACATGTTAAGTAAAGATGTAACAGTTGTTATGTGCTTACTTAACATTAGTTGACCATTGTTAAAGTACAGGGTGAGTTGAAAGTCTCAGGACACCATTTTATTTCAGAAACGAAAGGGAAAACGACATAGCTGAATACCCCAGCAAGTAATGAGTGAGGGGGCCTATCTTTTATGGGCCTATTTTTTTTATGAGGCTATGTCAGGAACATGGCCGCCATCTTAAAATCTGCCATACTGGATCAAGGGTCCATTTTTCCGATGGGAAGGTGGTCATGTAGCATATTTAAAAAGACCAGGATTTTCTCAGAAATCTATTGCTGATATATATATAATCAGATTTGTGATATATTTTGTGGTTCAAAAGTTATCAACACAGAAAGTTACAACAACCGGAAACCTTACTGAGGTTATTATATTACTTCGCGTTAGCTACAACATTACTACATGTTAGTTAGTCAACACTGCTCCCTGGCTGACATGGATAGGACTGATCACTGCTCCGGGCAAGTGTGCTCACTTCCATCCTAGTGTGTGTGTGTAGTTGGTCGTTTCACTACATGGATGGGTTAAATGCCGCGGTCAAGTTCCATGTGTGCAATGTGTGTGGTTCTTCCTTATCTACTACTGTCATTATTTCATCATTAGTATAATAATATATTTAGGATTTGAGGCCTGAACATTA
Organism: Prochilodus magdalenae; assembly: GCA_024036415.1. Lineage (NCBI taxonomy): Eukaryota > Metazoa > Chordata > Actinopteri > Characiformes > Prochilodontidae > Prochilodus > Prochilodus magdalenae. The sequence goes on from JAMWET010002687.1 coordinate 235,614, forward strand.
AGATAGTCCCTCTGTTCAGCATATGACGTTATTACATAAATACTTATTAAATGGTCCATCATAAGTGACTTTTTTTATTATATCTGACTTTACAGGGCGACTTACGGCAGTACAAGCCCACCAAGTCTTTTTAAACACTGCTTCCTTCAGCTGTACCAAAATATTATATTACATATTGCAGCTTTAAATCTTTTGTCTTTGAGATAGAGGAGAACACCCAGCCCCCCTCTTACTTCAGATCTACATCTACATCTACAGGCTATGCATAAAGAAGAAAATCTGCAAATCAAACAAAGAAGCTGCTGTAATTCTGAGAACCATGTACTGACCACTCCAGAGTCCAGATTTCAACATCACCACTCAGTGTGTATGGGATTACTTGGATTGGGAAAATGCATAAGGGAAATGTAAAAAGGTTCTGAGACTGAATTTTAACAATGTGGAAAACATTACCATGGAGTTTAGGAAACATGGAAAGCCTCCTGGAGATAAGACAAAACATGGAGACAGTAAATACAAAAGAAATTAGCTTAGGTGTACTTTCCTGTTACATCTATGTCCTGGCCTTGACCTCTGCCTAGTACTGCCTCTACACTCAAACACACATTAACATTTACATTTACCAACCCGACCTTGTAATGAAGGTCTTTAGTCTGCCTATTCCAGTCATGGCATATACAGATCCCTAGAGGCTGAAGTTAAAGGGAGGATTTGGTAAGACTAAAATCTAATTTAGTCTTCAACTTACCCTGGATGTAGTCGGCCGTCTGAGATATGCCAGGGGTTTGGTTCTTTAGTTCAGCGCTGGAGCTGTGAGGCTAAAGTTGATAACAAACAGTATGAGTCAACGGACACCCGAAATATGTTCTGTAAAAATATTCCCAACTCACTACTCACTACTCACTCACTCACACTGCATCCAGGTCTTCGTTAGGGTTGCACAGACTTGTGGATGTGGTTGAGGACACAGTATGACTCACCGTGAGCTATAAAAATGAACTTCAGCATGTAAACGCTGCAAGCAGCCACTTTAGACAACAGGTGTGTTTTGATGAATCGTGCCTCCTTTGTGTACACAAATGTCACTCAAGCATGGAGGCATGCCGTAGATTACGGCTTAAATGTTCTAAATGAAGATATATGTTTGCAATCTAGAGTCACTGTTTCAGCATGATGTTAGAACATGAACAGGAGATGGATTCTGCAGCGGAGACAGAATCTGAAAAGACTGTTGGCTAAAATAGCAAAAATGTTTACATTCACAGTAAGTCATAGATTATCCTAAACCACATTAACACCTTAATGAAGACCTGGATGTGGGTGGAGAGAAACTGGATGTGTTTACAGAAAGGATATGGGTTTCCGTTGTCTTCTAGTCTTTGCTAGCAATATTATCCTCATAGCTCCAGCGCTAAACTAATGAAGCTACATTTTGCCCAACGAATATGTTTTAGCTAAACCATTCATGTGCTATGTTTCGGTGACCACAGTGGACCCCACCAGGTGCCCCTGGTTTGACAGATGCTGTTCCAGTGGCTTTTATTACTTCATGTTAATTAATGCATTACTCCATGTTAGTTAGTCTGTATCCACTCTGACTAGAAGTATCCACTCTTCTGGGAAGAAGGTTTTTTACAAGAATTTGGAGTGTGTCTGGGAATTCCCACCCATGCACCCCAAAGAGCATTTGTAAGGTCGGAGAGTGGTGTTGGATGTGAGGGCCAGGCTCGCAGTCTCTGTTCTAGTTTATCCCGGTGGTGTTCGATGGGGTTGAGGTCAGGGTCAGAGTCCAAGAAACTTAGTGAGCTAAAACTAACCCAGCATAATCAAAAGCTGGCAAGCTACCCCAACTGTCTGTATCTGCCTGTTGACTGTTCATTTATTTACCCATACAACAACACTGTTTCTTCACCCATTCCTTCATTCATGCATTGCTTCGTCTGTCCATTTCTTTGTCCGTCCGCTGGTCAAATGTGTTTTCCTTCCACTTGGCATCACAAACTGGATAATGATTGATTCACACTGACTGATTTTAGTTCTGCATGATGGGCGGAGCAGCCTTGAAATACTGGACAGAGAGCTGTTAATCAAGCTGCTCATTAGCCACACCCACACAGTTCTCAGATGTCTGATCATTTTATTATATTTATATCTCATATTTTTTCACCCTTTATTTTACTAGGATCATATCATACAAACATTATTGATATTTTACTCTGTGTTCCCTTCAACCTGAAATGTGATGACCTTGGTATAGCAGTTTCAAAGCCAACACAGTCTGCAGGAGCTGAAAAAAAAACATTGTCAAAATAATCAGATCTGTTATAAACGGTTTATTTAAAAAAGCAAGGGAGAAAACGAGCTGAAACGTTCGTCAATCAGTTGTCGGAGGCAATGTGAATTTGGCCTTAGGCGGGACCCAGATACGGATCACCGTATCTCCACGTTTCCGTGATATACCAGGCTCCTACAGCATTTTTCATATTGTACAGTATTATGATACTTTTCCTTACGTGTGTTATGGCGCTTTTTGTGCATGTAAATTGTCTAAATCCCAAAGCACACGCCTAGGGGAGAAACTCTCTCACACAGAAACTACTTTCTCAGCCGCCTGAAATGCCTTGTTGGAATTTCTGGCCTTTTCTCTGTTACGAGGTGACATCATCTCATAAACCAGTCCATATAGCCCGCCCACCAGGAAGTTTGGCACACCCTCACACAGACTTTCAGAATTGGACTCTGGATCAAACTGATATGGCAGAACTGACTTAAAGGCTTAAAGACGCAGGAGCTCTATCAGGGTGTCTCAGACAGGGATAATACAGAGTTCTCACAGTTCTCAGAGAGATCTGATCAGCTGTTTTTAAGCTGCATGTTATCACCATCATATCATTACAACCTTATTTCTAGATTTGCTAACATACAAGCATTATTAATCTTTTACTGTGTTTCTTGCCATTTTAAACATGATGACCTTGGTGTAGCACTTTCAAAGCAGCTGTACTAACACAGTCTGCAGGGGCTGTACAAAAAGACAAAAAAAAATTGAAATAATCAGATCTGTTACTGTCTAATGAAAAAAAGATTCATTAGAAAATCAAAGGAGAAAAAGAGCTGATATGTTTGTGTTACTCAGTTGTTGGACGCAGTGCGGATTTGGCACCTAACATGACCCAGATAAGGATTACTGTACTTCAATACTTCTGTGATATACCGGCCTCTTACAGCATATTAATTTTATCATATAATACTATTATAGCTTTCTGGTTTTATCTTTCCCTTTGTGTGTTATGAAGCTTTTAGTGCATGTAAATGGTCTAAAGCACAAAGTACATGCCAGAAGGAGAAACTCTCTCCCACGAAAACTACTTTTCTCAGCTGCTTGAAATGTTCACTGGAGTTCCAGCCCTGTTTTCTGTTATAAGGTGATGTCATCTCATAACACAGTTCTTATTGCCCACCTACAGGCAAGCTTGGCACGCCCTTAAACAACACACAAAAAAGCTGAAACAGTAAAAACTAACCACTCTGAAACATCCTGCTCCTGTCTAGCATGTGAAGGTGGATCCGGTCTACCAACTTGCTCTACCTGACTTTCAAGATTGGACTCTGACTCCAAATTAATCCAAATTATAAGACTTAAAGGCTGAAAGACGCAGGAGTTCTAACAGAGAGTCTCAAACAGAGGCTGATTAATCTGGATCATATACCATGTGAGAAAGATATGGTGTTTTGGGAAAATAAAGGAATGTAAATATATTCTACTAGACCCCTAATACAAGATTATAAACATTGAAAATTAGAATAATGGCTCCCCTTAGAATGCAGCCACAGTTGTTAAGCACCTCTGCTCTTTTTAACAGTAATGGCTGTGTGGGAAGGTGCACACTGTGAAGCAAGGTGGTTTAGATGCCTTGCATGAATTTATGATGCATTCGGCTAAACCAGCCTAATTTATTTAACATTTTCCACATCTTAACAACAACTACTTTATCTTGGGTCATTAGACCTGATTCACATTATTTCAGGCCACAAATGTTCTGCCTTAGAAAAAGAGAAAGCTACTGGATACAATATAGAGAAGCAAATACCAACATAGCAAATAAATAGTATTGCAATTTTAAATGACATAATGACAAACTAGGGTGGACCAGCTTAGTAGGGGTCACCATAATGTCCTTAAGGTGTATTTTACTGTTGTTAACTGAGCATTCTGAAATCTTTCATCGTTTTTTGGCTGTGTGTAGCATAAGTTCCATTACAACAGACAATGATATCAATGTTTCCTTGTACTGAGTAAAAGAACGTTAGAAAACGACAAGTCGACCCACGACAGGAGCCAATGGGCAGATACTGGAGCGACTGCCCTTTGAGCATGTTTTGAAATCAATGGCTTTTCTGTACGAGGGGAATGTGTGAGGTTGGGCTGAGAAACGCTAGAGTATTCCTTCGACGTCCTGCTCATTTCATGTGTATTGAATACATTTTCTAGCTTTGTTAAACCTCTTTGTGCCTTTCTGTGCTTTCTCACACAGCCTTCCCCGACCCACTCAAACCGTGGCTCCTTTGAACTGCCTGAGTTCTGTTTTCTCTCCATTCTGCAGAGCTGCTGAGAGTTTCGGCCGTTCAGCGGAAAACGACATGAATCATAACCCTGCTGTAAGTTTGAGGGAATCAGGTGTTTGGACCCTTTTCACCTCTCACTGACCCCTAACTTCACCTCAGTGGTCTCTCAGTGATCTGCCCTACAACACTGGCCACTTCTCCCCATAGTGGGTGAGGGCAAGTTGTCACAGGGCTTGATGCCTCACCCCCTCCCCCTCTACCCTTAAGCCTTCTCCCCCTTTTCTGCCTCTCTCCTTCCTTCCTCCCCTCGTTCCCTCTCCCAACGGCAGAGGTCGCCTGGCATTTCACATGGAAGGGGAAAAAACGGGCAGGCGAGCTGCTGCTGCGAGCGCGTGCATTACATTCTCCTGCTCCATGACAAAGCAGAGAGAGAGAGAGAGAGAGAGAGAGAGAGAGAGAGAGAGAGAGAGAGAGAGAGAGAGAGAGAGAGAGAGAGAGAGAGAGAGAGAGAGAGAGAGAGAGAGAGAGAGAGAGAGAGAGAGAGAGAGAGAGAGAGAGGCTGGAAAACCAGACCAGCCCCTAGCCAAACATAACTGCGTTAGCCTAGCAGCATGTGCGCGCGCTACGACTATAAACGACAACAACAACAACAACAACAACAACAATAAAGCTAAAACGCGCGCGCGCTTCCCAAAGTGTGGAGCGCCGAACTTCTTTCCCCAACTTACTGGAGATTAGTCCGCACGAGCCTAAAGAGTAGTTAGTGAAATATCCTCAGGCATCATTGCACGAGCTTTTTTCTTTCGCTGAAGTAAAAAAAAACCGCGAACGGATGTGAGGAAAGAGTGCTTGGAGAGAGAAAGAGAGAGAGAGACTCAACCCCTTTTTCTTTCAATCGTTCTGTTTCTTTTTTGTTTGGGTTAACAATAGAGCGAGTGAGGGAGAGCAGGGAGAGAGAGAGAGGGTGAGCGAGCGAGCGAGTGAGCGAGCAAGAGAGAGAGAGAGAGCGAGAGAGAGAGGGAGAGAGAGAGAGTGACTCGCAGACGCTGAACCTGTGTTCATGCCTTCAGTGTAGCGGAGCGGGCGATGGATGTGAGATTTTATCCTGCACCCCCTTCCAGCGTGGGCTCCTGCACGCTGCCTACCGACTCCAGCCTCGCCTCTCTGGACTATTACCACTGCAACAAGGTAAAAACAATCACCCCCCTCTACACCCCGATTCCCCGAACCCTGACCCTGACCCCCACCCACCGAAAAACGCTTCTGCGGCTCCTGCACCTTACTTTCTATCCTCCGTGTTGTCGTTTTCTTTTCTTTTCGCTCCTCCAAACAACTAAAAAACAAGGTTTCGTAGCGCGCGCGTCTGTGTATGTTCCTATGTGTGCGCGCGTGCGCACGCGCTCCAACGCGCGTCCTAGCTCTCTCTGTCTATGTATCTATCTCTCTTGTTGCCGTGCCGACGCTTAATTAATTGCGCGTTCGAGCTCGTGCGCGGGAAAAGTAAACGGAATGAATAAATTAAAAAACGAGCCCCAAACTTTTGTTAGCTGGGGAGGAATGCCGGGAATATGTTAATTGATGGCGAACCGAGGAAGACGAGTCTTGGAAAAGCAGAAATGCCCTGCTGGAAGTTGCACGGTCGAAGCGCACGAGCGAGAGCGAAACGCTGACGCAACGCTGCTTGTGTCCGGCACGCGAAGCACTGGCTACTGTTGTACTTGTTGTTGTTGTTGTTTGTTGTTTGCGGGACGGTCTGTTTTTTGGAGGGGCGGGGGGGTTGGGGGGCGGCTGAGCTGGATAATTTCATTAGGTTCGCTCCTTGCACCCCCGCGAACGGTGCCGCGGTGACGTAGTGGCGGGTGCACGTGTTTAGAAGAGTCCGGCGATTCATTATCCGCGGATCACCCTCTCGGGCTAATCATCGACTAATCTGGCAGCTTAACGGAAAGTAGCATCGACTGCACGGCACTAAAATCATACGTACGCGGCTGCCCGTGCAGCGCGTGCACTGTGTTATTGCTCCATGTGGCCGTGCATTGCCTATGATCGGCGCCATGCGTTCATAGCACCAATGCCGGACACGCTTAGTGCCACTGTGTCCAGTTCAAAAGCGAATACATCACCGATAAGGCACGCAACAATGGTGAAGCTTTCATGTGTTTGAACTGTATCCGCCGGTGATAGGGAGTTGTGCTGTAAGTGTCTGTGGCTGCAGGCTCTATAAGCCGAGCGGGGCACACAGCTGGAAGAAACTGCGCTACAGTCTTAGTCCGTGTTGGTGGAGTTTGCTGGTGAAGTGAAAAGCCGTAGACGCGCACTTTGCGCGCTCGTTCGGTGCTGGACCCAACTTATATTCGACTACAGTCCAGTTTGTGTGCTTGACGGTGAGAATGCAGGGTGTTTGCATATGAAAGCTGAATCCTGAGAGTTTTGCACCTGTCATCAAGCCTCTAATGAGTCCATGAGACCTTTTGGGCTGTCTTGAAACTGGAACAACTATTGGCTCCCTGAACTGAAGGATAGGGGGACTGTATACTGCTGTCTGTCTGATGGTCGCACTAAAATTGTACCCACATATTAAGTTGGACTTGAGAGTAATGTGCATCTCCTAGGTCTGTCATATGTAGACTTAATACATGGTCATTAACATACCATGTCACATTTGTATGCATTAATTAGTAATTGAATGCTTTATAACATGCATAATACGTACCATGTTCGGAGCTGCCGAAGACGGTACAGCATGTCTTTTCTGCAGCAGCAGTGTCAGCGCAGTCCGAGCAGTTCACATTGCGTAAATGCTACTGAAGTATTTAAGAAACTTAAAATCTAGCTTTTCTCTTATATAGTATTCCCTTATATATGGATCAATCAAGTGTCCGTTATTGAGCTGCATTGTTGAGTTGATGAAAATGCCTTCCGCCCACATAATAAGCGCAGCAGACTTTGCAGAATGGCAAACTGTGACAGGAGCAATTTGCCACAGCGGGCTTGATTTAAAAATACATAGATACTATGCTGTTATTTTAAGCGATTCTCTGGTTCCACAGTTTATTATGGCAAGTGAAGAGTAACGGTTATCGCCTAGAGTCGGCATAGCTGCGTTCGCTCTGGTGTCTGATTCACGCATTGAGCATTTGTTCGAAATCACAGCCATGAAGTGGCTGCATTCAGACTTCCCTGAGCAAAGCAACACATGAAAATTGCATACGCCAGATGGAATGCTAGATAAAGGCAATCAGTAATAGAAAGTGGCGGCAAACATCATGCGACTGAGCTATAAGTGAACTAATATAGGGTACTAAATGGATGGAAAAGCCTTGATGTATGAAATGCACTGCCTCGCTCTCCAGCCTGCGGCATTTGCTCTTAAAGTTCTCCATCTCGGCTATAAGTAACTCATAATTTGGTGATGTGTGTTTATAGAAGTGTGTCATGGAGTTTAGCTTGTGGCTTGGAACATATGGAAAAGATCAGCAAGCCAGCCAAGTGGAGTACAGTGTACTGACTCCATATGCTGAAAAGTGATCTTATGAGAGTGGACATTATGCAACAAATTTGAAGGGAAACGTCTGCTCTCCTGAACCACAATGGCTCTTTATGCGGGCCTGCTTCAATAACGCAAACATTAAAACATGACTCCGTGCGGCCTATAGAGACCGGCGCGGGTTTGTGTAATAAGAGCTAGCGTCGAGACGTGCGCTGGTGTTCTGTGGCGTCCCATGAACCGGAAATGGTTCTGAAAAACTAGGCCAACGGTGATGGGTGGCTCTTATTTCCTGTTACTACCACGCTAAGATGCTAGCTGTGAGTTTTCTACAGCTGTGAGTATACGTTTTCTCATGATGGAAGCGTTAGCTGGATGCTCGTCTTCCATGAGAAACCCGCCACCGAAAGCAGGGAAGGAGGATTCCCGTTCCAGTTATTACACTCAAGCTCACCTGAAAATAGCAGACGCGTTGACCAATATGGCCACCAAATGGCATGCATTGCTTGGTTGCTATGGGAACTTTAAAATGGTTGTCAGAAACGAGCAGGTTGTATGTGAATGGACGGGAGTGGCAAAGCCGCAGTCATCCAACAACAGGAAAAAATGTTGTGGGCTTCCATTTTGGAATTCTTTGGTCTTTAATAGGGCTCGACCACAAAAAGCCCTTTACATTGGGCTGCTTTAAGTTCGCGTTCAGTGTTCAGGACACTGTTTCATGTTCTATGCGGAACCTGTGGATGAACTTCAGAAACACTGTAGGATGCAACCCCTCCAGTTGCCTCCTATAAGAATGCTGTGTCACGTATGTAGACGTATGTAAATGCAAGGGCCATACCAACTTCCTTCAAAAAAGCTTGCACCAGTAAGCTGCGGTCAATGAGGAAGCAATAAATAGGCAACAGGCTAAGTAATACCAGTCAAGTGAGAATTTGCTAGCTTATCATTTATCTCTCAGCTTTCATCCTAAATGCTTACCACGCCTGTAGCTCCAGCGAACAGCTAGCATTAAGGTTTTGGTGATGGCATGTCATAGATGCGTGCATTCTGGGGAAGGGGACACATTTAGGTCAGTCGTTTTCTTCTAGTGAATCATCTGTGAAGCAGAGCAGTGATAATTGAGGCCTTCCTCTCACGTTCTTCTGGTGTTCTACATTGGCTGGAATTGAGGCTTGTTTAGTTTAGCCATTGTTTTATTTTAAGGGTGGGTGATCTGGCCAAACTGTAGTACCATAATACACTCATATTGTACCTGGTGCACCTCATGATGTTTTGTTTTTCTGGGATTTGGTAAGTGGCGGCATATATGTGTATATATATGTGTGTATATATGTATATATATATAAACATCTATGCCATGATTTTATGTATTGTATAACCCAAATAGGCATACTGTCTACATATGATCGAGGTAATCCTCAGTATGATCAGTAAAAGCATTTTGTGGTATAATGTGATATAATTCACCACGATAACGATACAGATCATCATATCACACTGAGAGTGCTATTTACATTCACTGACGTGTACAAGTGAGAGTTTAGACAGGCTAGGCTTCAAGTAGCAGCAATCCTTACTTACATTATGCCTCTAAGCTCAAGTTCTTTTTCTGAGAGTTGTTACTCATACTTTTTCTTTTGCCTAATCTTCTCACTCTCTCTCTTTCTCTCTCTCTCTCTCTCTCTCTCTCTCTCTCCCTCCCTCTCTGTCTCTCACCCATTCCTCCCCCCCACCCTCCGCCTCTCTGTCGTGAGTGGGTGTATTGTTTGTTAAGCATACTCTCTATGCATTCCTCCAGTAAAGGCCATTTCTTCATAAATGCATGTTTTGTCCGGAGAATATTTGCAGAATGCATTATGACTTTGCGTGTAGCCTCAGGCCCATTGGCTTCATTAAAAAAAAAATGAAGTTGGATAGGTTATGAGAAGCTGGCCCACTTTTCCTCCCCCTACTTTTTTTCTAACCTTATTGTAAAGTATCGACATGCATTACAAATGCAGAGATTTAAATTAAATCAGACAATCATGGCAGTAATGCAATCAGCTCTATGAAAATTATCTATGCAAGTTTTCCCAGAGCTGATTAAGTATATAAGTTTTTTCAAGCACATGCAGGAAACCTGGTTTAGAAAGTAAATGTGTAAACATGAAGGAAAGAAAAATCATGCACAGAATGCTTTTGGTATAGAATTTGTTGTCTATAAGTAGTTTAAGGTATCTACAAAGTATGCGCAAGTGCATACCTCTATAACTGTCAAAACGGAATGCAAAGAATATGGGCCAGTTTCTCCAGTTAACTTGAGCTTATGCTGACATTTAAATGACAGGCCCTTTTTTTTAACCCCATTTTCAGTCTGAATCAAAGATTGGTGAGTGGGTGGGGTGGCATGCTATCTGTTACATACCTGATGACTGTAAAAGACCTTGATTCATTTAGGTAGAGTTTGAGGTCCCATTAGCAAGCTTGTCACATTATTCAGAACATACCAAGTTTCTCTTTTCTCTCTCTCTCTCTCTCTCTCTCTCTGTGTCTTTCTTTCTCACTGTCTTGCTCTCTTTCTCTCGCCCTCTCTTTAGCTTTTACTCGGCCGCTTAAACTAAACTAAAAATAACTCTCAGGCAGTGCAATTACTGGAAATGGGTTGCAGAGTGGTGAATTTAGGAGTGCAAATGTCTTTGACTAAAATAAGGCATGAAAAAAGAAACAGCCTAGCAATAATAATAATAACAATGATGATGATAATAATAATAATGGTGGACATGTATTATTACTATTTATTTAGTATGCAGTAGAAGTGGGCGGTATAGCAAAAATATAACGTCTCTGTAGGGTAAAACTTTATCATGATACTTGTGCACTACAGTTTTATGAATTTGTGAGGTTTATGAGGTTTAATTTGTGAGGTTCATGAGGTTTTATGAATTTGTAATATGCAAAAAAATAACAATTAAGCATTAAAAGCACCAGCATTGCCACATTTTAAAAGCTACCATCAATACTACTGTTTTTATTCGGTGTTTGGCATAAATTCCAGATAAACTGGACTAATTATGTCCTGTTTGAGATAAGACATGTAGTTAATCACTGTTCTTTGTGGACTGACAATGTCCACAGCGTGCATAAAAAAAGCATAGTGTGACATCATTTATCATGAGAACGAGAAATATCTCCCCTTCTTATGCAGGACACTAGAGATATTATTTTTTTGTGTGCATGTGGGTGCTGTCTATGTATGTGGGTATGCATGTGCAATATATTCAAATTGCTAATACACCCTGAGGCAAGATCTATGGAGCATGTGATTCGATAGGAATAAGCCTCAGGTGTACAATTGTAACAGTGATTTAACACTGGTGTGCTGTGAGCACTTGTGCATGCACACACACACACACACACACACACACACACACACACACACACACACACACACACACACACACACACACACAAACAAGCACAGGTACACACAAAACACAATCTGTTATCTAAATTCTGATAACCGATAGCTGCGCATAATCTGGATTTTGTCAACCACAATGACGTACTTTAACTGCCATTGACTAACACGCTAAAATAGTCCTTATCTATTCATGTTCAGCATCACAGCAAATAAATTGTTGTTCATGTACAGTGAAAAGTGCCTCTCGCTGTTTGCCTAACCGATTCCCCACAGCACAATCTTGTTTACGGTCAATATGTCTTTTTTTCTTTCTCTCTCTTTCTCACATGACTCAACCATTGTGGAGATATGAAACGCGTTGGTAGGCCAAAGCGCTGCGGCTTGCACACAGTGAAGGTAATTAGGCGGAAAGAGGCAGTCTTGGCCTATAACTGGCTGAGTGACTGAGTTTTAGGCTGCATCGGGCCGTTCATTCATTCTGCTGACTGGCTAGATCCATGTTGCAGTGGTGCCGCGCTCTCATCAGGCAAAGAGCTAAGCCATGCATATCATAAAGCAGGGAATGCACCACTGGATAAAAATGGTTGGGGGAGGAGGTGGGGTTTGTGGGGTGGGGGGTGGTGTTTGGAATGAAAAGATCAGCTCAGTTATGAATATTTATGAGCTTGAAATGACGGCCATCAAACTTCTCTGTGCATTGTGTTGAAAATGATTCGGCCAGCTCCAAAAACGTGGGATGAAATGTTAAAAATGCGCAAATTACATGTTGTCACTTATTTTAGCGGCGAGCAAATTACACCCTTCATATATGATTATAACATAATTGTTATATATATATATATATATATATATATATATATATATATATATATATATATATATATATATATATATATATATATATATATACACATATTAACACAAAGTTATTTTTTAAACAAGTTGTAAATCACATACTGTGTAAATGTGAAATGTTATGATGCGTACTCTTGCACCTGGTGAGACCTTTCCAATGGTTTGCACTCTGCACCCAGCATGAGTCAGAGCCGTGCAAGTAGCGTGTGTGTTACTACAGTCTGACACAGGCTTGCTGGCGTGTGATGTGGGGGCCTGTGCAGACCTTATGGCTCATGGAAACCCAAAGTGTCCACAGTATCGATCCCACTCGATTTGCTGTGGCTGGCTGACTAATATATCAATTCCTGGCTGACTTTTTTCAGAAGTTGAAAGGCTTCTGTCACACATTGATCAGTCATGAGGCATGATTAACGAATGCAGATATGGCACATCCGGCCTGTTTTTCTTTTCTCCAAAAGATTTATTTTTATAAAAATATAGTATCTAGTGAATGTAGCTGCTGCTTTTTGAAGCCTTGCCTTGTCAGTAGCAGTGGGAGTGCTAGCCTAGCGGTGCGCTAATTGGCCTTGGCAGAAAGACAGAGTTGGAGCTCTTGTGAGTGGGGTCGAGGCTTTGAATGGCTGCTGGCTGGACGCTGAATAGCAGGCTGATTCACTAATGCACACTGTAAATAATAATGATGCCGGTCCACAGGGAGAAGAGCGCTATGGACTTCTGTTGAAACTTGCTAAAATAGCTGAGGTGAAAAGAAAAGCCTTTTCATCTGCAAAGATGCCAAAGCCTGCTGAGTGGATCTTACAGGCCGTAATGTAAGATAGTAGTTCCAGGGTCTGCTGGACAAAAATACTTTTCTGTGCTAAGGATAGACTCTGTTGTCCGGTTTTGGGGAATGCAGAGATTATTTCATAGCTCGTGTCAAAACGAATCTGCCTGCCTGCACAGTAATGGCTTATCATGGTTGATGATGCATTTGGGTAATAGGGTATAGAAATGAATAGGATGCTTGAGACAGCTTCCGTTACAAGCGCGTGTCTTATGAGCGGTCGTAAAGGCAGAGATTGAAGATGACCTCAGAATGAACTACTGAAAGCAACCCAAAGAAGCCATATTAATTCAAATCCCCTTCAGCACTTAGGGCACTTTGATCAGGATCAGTCAGTCCTTGATGTGGGCCTGCGTTTCCTACCCATCCGCGTTACAGAAACGGCAGTGCGGCATGGTGCTCTAACACACACCCCCCCCCCGCTTCAGGAAGTGGTAGTGGGTTCGGCACTAACTTGCACCCCCCCTCCTCAATTCGCATCGTGTTTCTCCTGCTCCTCATTATATCAATGGGGGAGGGTTAACCTCAGTGGGTAAAGGAGTGGATTTTTCTGGGGTGCATTATTTTTCAAGGGTCTGTAATGTCAATCAGCGAGGTGGAAACCCAAGAGGAAGGAATAGCGGGTTATGGGTGGTGGTGGTGGAGGGAAGGGGGGGTAGGGTATGTCGTTTTTTTTTCTAGGGCACGTTATATTTCAGCGGACTATAATGTCAATCAGCAGAGTGGAAACCCTAAAATGAGCCCTGCCACCAGATGTTGCCGCGCTCCGACTGTCACTTGAAAGACAGAGGTTTATTGTTCTAGTGCACCCGGCATGGTTCAGAACTCAGAACCCATAAACTGCTGACTGATGCTGCTCTCTATTGACGTGCGAAAGCCAAACAAGGCCTTAACTGTTTCGGCCCTCAAGAAAATCACCAACGTAGACGTAAAGGTGTTTCTGTTTTGCATTATTTTTCTGATATACCATTATAAGGTAAACAAGCACAGTATATCGGTGAATGGATGGCGCTGTTATGGCTGTTTCAAAATGGCGCCAAGCAAATCACAAAAAAGGCCTTTTTCTGTGCGCTCACTTCCGTTACAGGCAGAGCCATTGTTTTGTACACCCTCATAGTATGGCATCTTGTGTAAGTTTGAAATAGGAAATATCTTTGTGGCAGCAGAGCCTCAACCAAACAGGATGGCATCTCACAGTTAGCACAGTTTCTTTGTCACCCACGTGTATGTGGTTTTCAGTATTGCACTTTTTGGTCAGGAAGTGTTTTAACCCCTGCGCGAATGTGTGTGTGCTGAAAACGCGATGATGCACTTGGAGGTATGAAGACTTTTGTGAATTTGCTCTAAGCATCAGCTTGCCTACATTTTTCAATGACTGTTTATATTAGCCGGATGCTTTAAACCACTCGTCTACGTGTTGCTGCAAAGACACCTGGATGTGATTGAAATCAAACTGCCGGTGTTTTTTTTTCGGGGGGGAGGCTGATTAGATTGACTCTGTTTTGCAGTTTGTTGTATATCTGTAAATCTGATTTTCAGTTTGCATCAGTAGTTTTACATCACCTCACATGTGATGAACTGTATTTCAGCTTACTGTAGCTGTCTTGCGGTCTTCCTCAGTGAAAATAAACACACATATGAGAAAATATTACATATTATAATGTTAGAATTGATTTATATTAGATTTAATACAATATGTATTTGCCATATATATCTATATATATTGTCGCTGTCCAGAGAAAAAAAATATATTTATTTTTGTTGATTTTTACTGTTATGCATTATTTGAACACAGCTGCTGCCATTTATATTGTGTAAAAATTATGGTGAATGGACATAGTAGAAATGACCCATAGCAGAAATGACCCAAAACCGCCAGGAACTGCTTAGACTTACATTAAAACATTGTCGTTTTCTCTTTATGGTAGCATGGCAAAGTTTTGATTTAATATCTCAAAACAATTTTTTTACTTCCACAAAATATTGCCTTTTTTTGAAATATTAAATTCTTTTCTTTAAAAAAAAATGTTGTCTTTTTTTTTGTTAAAAATGTATGTCCAAATTGTAACACAAATTATTGGAAATCATTATGCCAGAAATTGAAAAATAGAAAAACAAACTAGAACATTTCTAGTAATTAGCCATAATTAGCCAGATAACTGTATAAATAACATTAACTGCACTTTAATTACCAGACAGTTTAAATGAGTGTTCAAATAACACGAATTTGATAAAGTGCTACATCGAAAGTAAGATGCAACTGACAATGACTCATGCACAATTATGCCCTGACATTTCTGTGTAGGTGTAGCAGCAGCATTCAAATACAGCATGAGTGCCCTCACCTGCCTCACATTATTTACATCATAAAAGTGGAGCTTCGTTTGGCCAAAATTAACATAATAAATTAACAAAAATCTACCAATTCCGCTTCTGTGCATTTCTGATAATGAATTGTACATGTGATTCAGGCTCATGCGTGGGGCTCCAAAAAATGTAAGTAACGCCCAAAGAAGAGCATGATGACATCGAAGCACTGATTACAATCTCTCCAACAGCTAAATGCATGAGACAGCAGTGGGTTAGGGAACTAAATGCTAGTAGAGCTAGTGTGATCTCAGGGTGGGCACCAGAGATGTTGACTTAGTACTAAAGGCTTTTTAATGGCCTTGCTGTGGTTGGCTGTTCTTGTGGCCATTTTATCCTTGTAACCTTCCAGTTGCTGTGGTAGTAGTCTAACATGGCCTCAGACCTGCCCCTCTGGACTCATTGGTGCCGAGGTGAATACATGACAATAGGCAGTCCAGAAAGCTGGGCCAGATTAATGAGTTTAGTCCTGTTGTAAATGCATATTTCTATATGATGATGTCCCTGTCACATCCACAATGCATTAATTATGGCTTTATGCAACACCTCCTGGTGCGCCTCTACCTTCATGGTATGCACAGCCTGTTTGTCCTCCCTGCAAATGACTGGCGCTCTCAGTGTTGTGCAGTTTCTGATGAGGGACTTTTTAAAGGAAGCGTTACATAAATACAATGAAACTGCTTGCCTTATTTTTAGCCCACCCGCTTCACAGTGTAGACCTTTCTCATCTGTGGCTTTTCAGAGAGCCCTGCAAACTTGTAGTTCAGGCTTTTGAACTCGGCTTGCTCAGAAATCTTTGTTCGGCGCGCGAGCAGGCATTTAGGATTATATATTTTTTAAAGGGCAACATCTTGTTTTTGTACTGCATTTTGCAGTTCCTTATTTCTTTATTTATTTTTTTTACCAGCAGCTTCATCCATTCTGGAAAACTTTAAGCACAAACAGTTTAAACTGCACAAACCTCTCCGGCGAAGTCGAAACCTTTGTAACCTCTTTGCACAGTGAGACTTTTTCGCCATAGAGAATGGATAGATCTTCTTGGCCATGCTATGCAATAAAGCAATGCACGAATCAAAACAAAAAAACTTTATTTATAAGATGCACTGGCACTTGTTTACGGCACCAATTTTTTTATGTATATTTGATGGGGAATAAGTTTTTTGCATACTGCAAAACTTGCAGTGGGAGGAGGTGGATCGCCTGGCTGAGTGGTGCGACACGAATAACCTTCTGCTCAACGCTGAGAAAACCAAGGAGATAATCGTGGACTTCAGAAGGAACGCTGACTCACATCCACCCCTCCACATCAAAGGGACAGCAGTGGAGCGTGTGAACAGCTTCAAGTTCCTGGGCGTCCACATCTCTGAGGATCTCACCTGGACCACCAGCTGCTCCAAGCTGGTCAAGAAGGCTCACCAGCGTCTCTTCTTTTTGAGGACTCTGAGGAGGAACCAACTGTCCTCAGACATCCTGGTGAACTTCTATCGCTGCACCATCGAGAGCATCTTGACCAACTGCATTACAGCATGGTACGGGTGCTGCTCTGCCACAGACCGGAAGGCGCTGCAGAGGGTGGTGAAAGCTGCCCAGCGCATCACTGGAACACCACTTCCTGCCATAGAGGATATCTACAGGAAGAGGTGTCTGAAAAGGGCTGGAAAAATCATCAAAGAATCCAGCCACCCCGCACACACACTTTTCACCCTCCTGCCCTCTGGGAGGCGCTACAGGAGCCTACGGACTAGGACCACTAGGTACCGCAACAGCTTCTTTCCCACAGCGGTCTCGCTCCTGAACTCTGCCTCCTGACATACAACACACACCAATAACACATGGACTCAAACACATACACACACACCAATAACACGGACTTACACAACACATACCGGTGCTTTCATCTGTTGTATACACTGTACATTAATGTATATACTGTACAATAGCCTACTCTGTTTATAAGTACATACTTATAGTATTTATTTACTCTGTTCATACGCCTCATATTTATAACCTGTTCATAGTCTGTATCTACTGTACATTTACCCTTTCATATTTATAACCTGTTCATAGTCTTATTTATAACCTGTTCATAGTCTTATTTATAACCTGTTCATAGTCTGTACATTAATACCTGTACCTACTGTACATTTACCCCTTCATATTTATAACCTGACCATAGTCTGTAAATTAACACCTGTTTCTACTGTACATTTCACATTTTTATTACATATATATATATATATATTTATATTTACTAAGCACTTCTGGATGGATGCAAACTACATTTCGTTGCTCTGTACTTGCGACATGTGCAATGACAATAAAGTTGAATTCTATTCTATTCTATTCTATTCATATTGTCGCTGTCCAATGAAAAACAAGTATCTAAAAATGGCAACTTTACAGAGGACAGAAATTCGATTTCAGCCATTTCTGTTGGTTTGTTCATTGTGAAATTGTCTCCCTGTGTAAACAGCAGTTGGTTTGTTTGAATGAGATCTAAAAGTAAAAATTGGCCAAAGTTAAGATACATGTTTTGGTGTGGACATGGCTGTTATGCTGCACAAGGGGCATATGTGTACATACATACACTGTACATGTTTGCTTTGCGTTCAGCTGAGGGAATCCAAATAGATGTACATTGCGTGTTGCTAATAGCATGATAATAGATTATCTTGAAATACCTGTTCAAGACGTGATAAAAAAGCAAACTGATATGATGTGGTTGTTCTGTTAACAATGGTGGATGGTGTAAGAGTTGCTTGGATCATTAAAGGAAGAAAACTCGATTCAGAAATTTCATTGTGGGAGATTTTCATGGCGTCAGCAGTAAGTTTGTGTTTTTCTCAACCTTGAAGTGGTTTAGTGTGAGGCATTCGAGTCCCATAATGTTAGCATGAAATGCTTGCGTGCAGTATTAGCATGAAGTAATAGCTGACTTTGATGTAGCTTTATGCGAGGGAGTTATTTTGGTAGCCTGCCGTGGTCGCTTAACATAACAGAAAGTAGCTCGACAGTGTGAAATAGACTCTCATCACCCTCTTTTTATCAGGAAATGAAACGTCGAAGAGAGGAAAGAGAGCCTAGAGTAACAGAAAAAAGGGGGGGAGAGACAATTTCATGGAGGTTTGAGTGCCTGTAATGTGGAAAAAAGTTTGACATGGCCTGGGAGTTGCTGATATTGTATCTGTGCCGATTATCAGAACATTTGGGAGAAATGTGAGGGGCATGTGGAAGCTGTTCTGATGCCCACCTGGGAGAACTGGACCTGAAGCAGGGGGTAGCATGAACGGCTAAAGCTAGCTGGGCATTAACCGCAAAGTTTGCAAGCTTAGCTGAACTGTGACCGACAGCGTTCTCCCAGTGGGGTTTGAGGTACGGGTGGTGGTCCAGCCAGAGCTAAAGCGTTTCTTCTCCTAATGATATCAGCGTCTGTGGAAGCGTATGAGAAGCGAAAGGGCCTTTCAGTACAGCATATTCTAAGTGTTCTCATCTCTTCATGGCATTTCTGAGAAGTGGAGCCTACAGCTATGTAGATTCCATAGGCTGAGCAAAGTGAATATGGGATAAATAAACAGAGCGAGAGAGTGGTATGTATTGGAGGGGAGGAATGCAGTGGCTGGCTTTATTGAGAAAAGGAGAGAGAGAGAGAGAGAGAGAGAGAGAGAGAGAGACAGACAGCGAGAGAGACAGAGAGAGAGCAGGGTTGGGCAAACACAGGCAGTTGTCTTAGCTTCCTATGGCATGTCCTGAGCAAACAGTGGCAGAGTTGGCTGGCTTTAAGCCCAGCTTAGGATAGCTCTGGGGCCTCCAGGAGAAGCTACCCCCAGGGCCCTGACACACACACACACACATGTGCTCCTGCATACTCATGTACATACTTTCTTCTAATGTGCTGTACATCTCAGAACACCTTCACCAATAAAGGTGCCTGAAGTCTAAAGAACCCAATAGGAACCTTTCAGTGGCAGAATATTTAAAGGGCCCATGTCCTATGTAATTCCTGTGTTTCCCCCTTGAGAGCCATTTACTACTCCTACCAAAAAACTTTAAAAAAATTTTTTTTCCAGTGCATATATTTAAATGAGCTGTGTTCTAATTGGTTGCCCAGATCAGAAACACTGAAACACTACTTATAACATCATTGTAAATGGGCGGAACTAAACTGCTGTAGGCTGAATAGGCAAATATAGGTAAATGTGACATCACAAAAACAATTAATTTAAAATGGGCTTTGCGTAACTTGAAGGTCACAGTCTGTTTCCTAGCCACTGACTATTTAGGAGCATTTTATAGACTGTACAGAAAAGCGTGGTGGGTTAAAACCACAGTAAAAAATAGCTGTGAAGCTCGTATGCAGTAAACCAACTGATGCACTGAATTTATGCCAGATGTACGTCAGTACAGTATGTCTTACTTACCTTCCCACTTACTTTTATTGGCAGTAATTGTGTTGATTTAATACTGTACATGAGCAAGATCACTTACACACTCTCACACTCATCTTCTACAACGCTTAATCTTTCTGGGTCGTGGGGGAAGCTGGAGCCTATTCGAGGCTCCACCCTGGACAGGCCACCAATGTATCGGAGGGCCATATCAGAGCACCCCTAGTAAGGTATCCTAATCAGGTGTAACTCTTACACTGAATGGTTCCACATAGTCATAGAAGTGTTCTCTGACTTGTGACAGCAGAATCTTTGTTGTTACATAGAACCATTGTTTTAAAAGAACTTTAAACTTTAATTAGAAGAAACGTTCTGTCATTCAAATGAACTATTTAGGCACTCACATGGTTCTTTGAGTTGACGTGGACCTATATATAACCGCTACCTTTACAAATAAACCCTTAAAGAAACCCCCTTAAGAGTGGGATGGTTTACTCATGGTGACGCTCTGTGTATAATATGGTTGCAGAATTTGCTCATGTCACGTTTTGGCTGCTGTCGATGATCTCTCGTGATAAGCCTAAAATGAAAAACCCCTTCTCTACTTTAGTGGACAGTTTACTCTATTATTGCAGTGTTTACAGTTGACTGTCCTATGTGTGAACTTTGAGCCGTGCAGGGACCCTCCCAGCCATAATCATAACACCTTCAATTTCCTGGAACATACCAGTGACTTCAGTTTGCTACATGAAGTGTATGTGCTAAACACACGAGTTTCTATAGCTGTCCAGCAGACTGTCAGATCCTTATCTGGGCTCTGAGTTATCTGTTCAGTCTCAGGTTTATATGTAATGGTGTGAAGGAGTATTTCAGCTTTACTGTGATTATAATGAGAGACTCCGGAGACTCTGTTTACAGACTGACTCCTTTTCCTAGAGCTCTGATCTGTGTGGAGCTGTGTGTGTATGTATGTATAAGTCTGTGTGTGTGTGTGTGAGACGGTGTGGAATGTGATGTGTTGTTGTAGCAGAGATAATGTACAATCACAGTGCAAACAGAAAGCTCTCTCATTCCAGCTCACTCCTAATCACTCCTAATCTTTGACACAAAAGACACTGGAATCTGTCTCTCTCTCTCTCTCGCTCTCTCTCTCTTTCTTTCTTGCTGTCCCCTGTCTCATTTAGTTTTCTCTACACTTTTCTTTTTCTCCTTCTTTCTCATTCTCCGTTTTTCCTTCTCATGCCTTTTTCTTTTTCGTCTCTTCTTTTTCTTCTCTTTCTCAGCTTTCATTCTCTTTTTCTGTTGTGCCATATCTTTCCTCTTCTCTTATTTTTCATTCTACTGTATATTTATCCTCTTTCCTTTCTGCTTTTTTTCATTATCTCTTCTTTTTCATATTTTCCCCACTCTTCCTTTTGATTCTTCTCCTTTCCTTTCTCTCCCTCAATTTTTTCTTTCAAACTCTGTCTTGCTTTCCCCCCCTTCTCTCACACACTCTCTCTTACCTTTCTTTCTCTTTTTCTGTCTTGTTATCTTCCCCACACCTTCTGTCTCTTTTCATTCTTTCTCTTTCATCTTCCTGTCTCAATTTCCTCCATTCTCTCTCTTTCTCTTTTTCTTTCTCTCTCTCCTTTTCTCTCCTTCTATGTTGCTTTCCCATCTCAGTATGTCTTTTTCTTTCTCCTTTTTCCTTCCTTTCTTTTCTCTCCTTTTTTCATTAATTCTATTTCTCTCCTCTTTCTTTATCATTCTTTTTTTACTGACTCTTGTTTTTTTCTGTCTTGCTATTTCAGTCTTACTTCTCCTGTCTCTTTCTTTTCAATATTTCTCTTTTATCTATTTTTCTCCCTCTCTTTTTTCTCTCTTTCTGTCTCGTCTGTTTTCCTCTCTCCCGCTTTTTCTCTCTCTCTTTCTGTGAATGGTTGGATGACAGATTGGAGGGGCGTGTGGGTTGCAGTTGGTAATCACATACAGCATAAAGGCAGTATGGCAAAAGAACTGACGGCTGTCTTTATCATCCCCTCTGCATGTTGGAAAAGCCATTTAGTACAGTTTCACTCAATTGCAGGGTAGATGGCTTTTTGTTAGTATTGAAAGAAGGTGCACAGGAAGACATTTCCCTCTGATTTATACTCTCACACAGTCCGGTTAGCGAGGTTTGCCTGGCTGTTTTGATGTTATAAAGGTGATTTGATACATTTCAGTTAAGTATAGAGATTAATTATTCAGGTGCGGCAGGTTGTTATGGCTGTTGTCACCAACAGGAAGTGTCTTTTGTTAGAGAGAGACAGAGAGAGAGCGAGAGCGAGAGAGAGAGAGGGAGAGAGAGAGGATAGAGTGTGATGAAAATGCCTGTTTGTGTATGTAGCCTCAGAATTGAGCATGTTTGGTTGGTAATCAGAAAATTCCATAATTGGCAGCAGACTTTAGACAGAGGCCTCATGTTTACGTTGTTGCATCTTCTCCATTTCCCACATGTGTAATTTAGTTAAAACAAGAATCTGATGTTGTTTGTAGGCATGGTGTTGAATTATATTTGTAATATTTTGTTGCGAAAACCAACATTTTGCATAAATCTGTCTATTCAGTCTGCAGCAGGTTGGCTCCGCCCATTCATACTGAAATTATAAAGCATGTTTTAGCCCAGACTGCCAATCCAAACAGAGCTCATTTACATAACATCACTGTCCTGACAGAACCATGTGTTTCCCAAAGGGATAACATTCCAAGAGAAATAAAGGTATTGGACCATTTCTAAAACTATGAATACACATGAGTATCCCAGTATTATGTTCTGTGATTCTGTATCAGTCCTCAAAAACACATTACCATTGTTTAATTAACATTTAAGGAACACATGTAAAGATTGGTGGCTGTCAGAGGTTCATCCTGTTTAAACCCCCAGCAGCTAGATTACCGTGGTGTAATCTCTTATCAGTCATTAGACTTTTTTGCTGCAACATAAACAAGTAGCACTGCTAACACTAGCATTGCCTGTGTTTTTATTAGTTCTGCATGTTACTGGACAAAACTGACACGGTGGTTTTTGTTTCCCCTGTGATATAATATATTGCTATGTGAAAAAATATTCAGGAGTTTTCACCAGATGACTTGAACGTCAATATTAAGCAAACATTATTCACTCTCTGGCTCTGTATAGACTCTAACTCCTAAAACTTCATTTCCCAGAAGCCCTCTAGCAATCATGTGACCTCATCCATGCAGCCTATTCCAGATTGGCCTCAGCCAGTTACTGGTTGTTTACACATGTAGTATGACCTTTATAAGCTGCTTGCTTTGTTTCATTGTGAAGTGCTGTCTCTGGTTTTCACTGGGTACCAAGCCTTATTATCTTACTTTGTATCGCCTGGTTCATGACTTTTGGATGTCTTTTCGGTTTCGCCTCTGTATCTCCATTTATGGTTGTGTTTGCTGTGTCGACCATTACTGACTATGCCTTTGGCTTGTGCTTTTGGAATAAACCTTTTCTGCACACGTCCGGCTTTAACCCGAACATTACAATCGGGAGTGAAAACAAATGAAATAACTATAAAAGAGCTGAGAAATGACTTTTTAATACTCACTTCTTTTAATCTGTCCTGCTTAACATTGCACAGCCTACAATGTGAGTATAGTGCATGTGCAATATTGCGATGACGACGCTGTAATGATGTATTGTGTAGCCCTAGTTTTTATAGAATTAGTTTTTGTAGAATTTAACTATAAAAAAATCACAATATATCATCCTGCATACAGTATCGCAATATGTCACAGTCTATTAAATCGTAACAGCTGTATTGTAATGTGTGTCACATCCCCTGGTTCTTATCGATAAACAGCTAACATAGCCCTCTTTTTCCACACTTCATGAAGTGTTCACATAAAGTAGAGGTCAGCTGCTGAGGTTTCAAAAATGAATATCAGAAAGAAGTAACACAGCAACATTTCACTCTGCTTACTTGTTGACTTGACCTCTGCGTTCTTTCCCTCCATGTTTGTGCACTTCCCTGAATAATTACCGGTGAGGCTTAAACAGTGCAGTACTACCGGACATCATAAGGACAGTGTAGCCTATAGAGGCACGACCACAACCATGTGCGTATGGACATGACAAGAAGAAGAAATCTCAGAAATGCCTGAACTTTCTGAGAAGAGGTCTATGTGATGTCACTTTGTTCAGGCCCCGTGTTTGTTGCTGTCAGAAACTTTAGACTCTGGACTGCCCTGTAGGGAATGTATTGCTTAACATCCAAGCCAATGTTAAGGATGCGTGTAAGTATGTGGGCAGTGACAGTTACATCATTTAAAACGGACACATTTATTTTCATATATATATATATATATATATATATATATATATATATATATATATATATAGATAAGTAAAAATAATATAGATGAGCTTTTAAAGGCACAGCAGCCAAAACCAGCCAGTAGCGAGTGTAATTGTAAGGGAAAATGAGCGGCTGTTGAAAGGTAGAAATAAATGATCTTGTTTTTGGTACATAAAAACCACACAGGCTTAAGTGTACACCGAAATAGCCCACAAGAAAAAAAAAACTGTTGTTATATGGGCCCTTTAATCCCAGTAAATCAGGTGATGAAGGAAGAATGGATAGCTGCTCGGCTACATTTCACTTTACCCACCCCAACCCGATTCCAATCAAGCACCGTTTCCCCCAAACTACTGTAAATTCAGAACAGGCTGCTACAGTACACTTACTCTGGGCTCTGTTCTGTAATTATCCCGAACCCACAGCAATCCGTTTTGTATAAACTCTCCGCCGTTTCTCTTCTCCGCCACCGTTTCTTTTTCTTCCTCTCTCTCAGCCTGCCGAACCTCTGACCTCTAGTGAAAACGAGATAAAATGTTTGTTTTTCCAAACGCGGTTACAGCGCTCACTGGCGCAGGGTAAACTTCAAATTAAGAGCACCAAAAAAGAAGAAAAAAACAGACTGCTGCTGTTCCTGGCATCTGGTCTCAACCAGGTCCTCTTCGTCAGCCTCCTTATTTTGCATACTGGAGCTAGACAAACAGGCGTCTCTTAACACTTTTGTGATTGACTTTTTAAAGGCGGCTAATCAGGGAAGCCAGGCGATGCTACAAATTGGACTAACAGGCTCTGCTTCTTTTTTTTCTTCATTATTTTTTGGTGGGTTTTTTTTCTCGCCCTGTCTGTTCTTTTTTAATGCCCCTAATTTACTCTCCTGCTGTCAGCTGCGATTACGGAGAAAAGAGGGAAGCATGTAATGCAACAAAGTCGCAGCGTTATTGAGGCGTTCTTATTTTAGAGTGTATTTTCTTTTTCTTTTCCTCTCTTTTTTTGCCTAAGCCGAGTTGGAGGAAAGCACAGCACCTATGGCAGGGCTTTTTGGTGGGCTGAATGCACCGTGCAGTTTTGGAGTGTTCTGTGTCCAAACTGGCTGCTCGCCAACATGCATGCATCTATTTTATGTAGAGCGAGAGAGAGAGAGAGAGAGAGAGAGAGAGAGAGAGAGAGAGAGAGAGAGAGAGAGAGAGAGAGAGAGATGGAGTTTATTTTTAAAGGATCGCTGCAGGGGGAATAGCACAGTGGAATATTTGTAATCCTTGTTTAGGTTTTAAACGAGTCTAGAGATGAGTTTAGTCTCTTTGCCCCTTTTCTGACATTTTAAAGGTACGATCTGTTCAGCTCTTCAGCCAGAACTCTGCAGTCTTTCCTCTATTTCTCCGTTTCTCTGTCTGTTATTGATGTGTGGTTGGATTATAAACTCTTAATGAGGCCCTTTGCCTTTTTCCCGTACACTGGAAATTGTGAGGCAGCCCTGCTCAAAGTGGAAAAAGGTACTTTATGTGAAAGTTATTGTTTATAGTAAAACTCGCTCTCATTGCGAATGAAACCGTAAGACTTTGGCTTTGTCAGCATCATAAGTTGTCCAAATGTTGACTCGTCAAAATGGAAGGTCCCATCAAACTGCTGCTATTTAAGACTTGTAGCTTTTTTGGGGGGCGTTGGGGGTGAGGGGTAATAATAAATGACCCCGTGATGCAAGAAAAATGAATGACGGAAGTGCGCAAATAAACATGGCCCCATTTTAATGACAGAGAGCGCCCCTCCCTCCCTCCCTCTCTCTGCGAGTGAATAGAAAGAGCCAGCTAAGAGCAAAGCTGAGGCCCTGCTCTAATAACAAGACCAGCAAGGCTGTATCTGTGCATGTTCAAATAGACCTCAGGAATTTTAAGAGGAAAGACCTGCAGATCTGACCGTGCTGTTAGCACAGTCCTGCTAAATGCAGGCCTTCAGTCTCTGGTTTGAGCCGTTGCTTAGCTTCCCCTGGGCCATTTCATACACTGTAGGGATATTATTGTTGCATCAAAGACTTAATAAAAGAAATCTGCAAGTCACATAAAAGCTGGATCTGTACGACCTCTCTCTGGCCTCGTGTATTGACAAACCTCTTTGTGATAAATCTTTTTTTTTCTTTCTTTCTTCCGCGTCCTTTTCAGCCAAGGACCTTCTCAGCCCCCCTTCAGCTTCAGACTGATCAGCCTGGCCGCACACATCTGAAAATGGCTTTATTGGCCGTGAACTTTGTGTTCTTGAGGAAGTGAGAGGTGTCACTGCTGAAAAGGTGTCAGATGAGGAGCTGAGTACAGTCTGTGGCTGCCAAATTAAAAGCACCCGCAGAAAAGAGGCATAAAGAAACAAACGCTGTCCGCAAATGTATCAGCTGAGGCCTTTCTCTCTCTGAAACTCCCCCCCCCCACCTTCGGTAATAGCATTCCTGTGTACTTGTCCTGTCAAATCAGCCCCTGCTTTTTCCGAGCTATTTTCGTAATATTCTATGTTCAGTGCAGAGAACAGCTCTCGAAGACAAGAACTGCAGAGGAATACCAAGCCTTCACTTTAGCCAATGCAGGTCTGCCTAAAATGTGATTTTGAGCTGCATATATGGGGGAACATAAAGGTATACGTCAGTGAAGTATCAGATGTACACAGTTCTCCCTGTAGACTTAATGCAGTCTAAAATAGCTGGAGATTAGCAGCCACTAGTTAAGCCTAAAGCCGTTTTGGTAATAAATATACTAGATGAGTAGCCTTGTTTATGTGCTTCTGACACTGTGTGGCATATTGTTATCTATAAAAATCTACAGCAGTATGAACAAAAGTTCGTCCTGTCTGCAGATAACAGTATGTAATACTGTGTCAGAAACCACATGAACAAGACTATATGAGATTGCTAGATTACTTTATCTTACTGACCTATACAAAATTACTTAATCTCTGGAAGTGGTTTGAGGCAAGGGTGTAATGATTAAGGTATTCATTTTTCACAATGTCAGTTGGAATTCATACACTACAATCAATTGCTACATTAACTAATTAACTAACTACATTAGCCTTATAGCTCCACTGCAAAACCAAAGAAGCAAACTTTAGACACTGAATAAGACTTTACCAATAGAAAGAAAGCTGTGTTAATTATTAAGATCAAACAATGCCGTTTAGAGTTAAATAATGTAAAATAGCTCATTAATGAATACTGACAGACTCTGATTTCTTTATAGACGCAGCAATAGGAAACCAGGGGTGCACTGTAAACCCTGTCAATACTCTCTTTTTATCTGCTATACAAAGAGTTTTTATATGCTGAAAATGGTTATAAAGATAAAATATCAATAGATTTCTTTAGAGAATATTTTGCTCTATAGCTTCCCCTGCATGTACACCTCCACCACAAATGTTTTTGAAGATATACGGAGCTTCCTAAAATCATCTTAAAGCTATACCATGTGAGATTTGGGGATTTGGAGACCTCTGTGGTGGAAGTGTGTAACTGCATTGCAAGGAAATGAACCTGTGATTCGAGCTTGTTGAAAGAGTATGAAGGATGAAAGAGTATGGTGAAGGTCTTTGATACCAGAATACTGAGTCTGATCATCTTTTTGAGCTTGTACATGTGACATTTACACATAAAGATTTATTACATTAATTACTGACTCAGCAATGCTCATTTTTGGTTTCACAAAAAATTCTACTAAAAACTTAAAGTTCTAAAACTTTAAAACTTCTCCAATGCGTACTTTGACTGAAAGTCATTTGTAGTATTTCTGTATGGTGTTATATCGTGCTCTATGGGATCATATGGTCTTACATGAGTGCAATCTAGTTAGAGTAAAACAGACACATACTGTACTGTACTATAGACGTAAGACTATATGAGGGTTAGTTTTAATATTGTGGTATTACAGGAAGTTATATGAGTGGTTTATGGCGTTATACAGTATGGTGTTGAATAAGGGCGATATACCTACAGTTAAACAGACCCAAGACTGTATGTATGAGTGCATTTTACCGCAGCTATGTTGCCCTCATAAAACACCATGTAATGCCATACAACACTCATATAACACCAAATAACAGAAAAGTTCCTGTGACATGCATGTCTTCTGATGCTGGATCTCTACGAGAAATCCCACAAAATCACAATAGGTGTTTGCACACGATTGATGGTGAGTAGAATGGAAAAGATGGCTGGTGCTAACTTGCGCGG
Source organism: Prochilodus magdalenae (assembly GCA_024036415.1). Lineage (NCBI taxonomy): Eukaryota > Metazoa > Chordata > Actinopteri > Characiformes > Prochilodontidae > Prochilodus > Prochilodus magdalenae. The sequence goes on from JAMWET010002687.1 coordinate 264,035, forward strand.
CATACACTGGATCACGGTATGCAGGTATTGTGTGTTGTACGAGTGTTCCGCTATCCCAGCATTACACCCCACGTATGACAGAGAGAGAGCGTGTTGCTACATAAAGCCTTTTTTTCCTTTATGATGGTGCTTTCTCTGTATTTCTGCATGAAATCCATCCAGCGTCTTAATCCAACAGCCATCTGGAATAGCATGCTAAATCAGACATCAAAAGCCTTCCCAAAGCCGCCGGTGTTTTGCCCGGAGAATCTAGTTCCTCAAGCGAAGTGTTGCTGCGCTTTACGAATGTTACATTTACAGAGAGAGAGAGAGAGAGAGAGGCTAAAGTGAAGTGTATGTACGCCAAAGCCTGGGGGGCATGCGTGGGGTGATGCTTTCATGTGCCTCAAACGTGGAAAGACAAAAACACAGAAGCACAAACACACGCTCAGGCCTTTTGTGAACGTTGCCGTTGTCATTTGTGGCCAACGTGTAAAGAGACAGAGAGTAAGAAAGAAAGAGAAAGAGAGTAAGGGTGACAGTGTTGGCTGTGCCAGTGTGAAAGGAGAGAAAGAGTGAGAAAAAGAAAGAGAAAGAGACAGAAAGACCCAGTGACAGTTATGGCTTGGTGAGAATGGAGAGAGAATAGTGCTCCAGTGCTCGGATTAGAAGCGTAACAGCTGGCATACAAAGCCAGGATACAAAAAACCTCCAACAAGCCCCTTAGGCTCATCGTTCGCTCGTATAGACACAGTAAAACACGCACACTCGGGAGTCATATATACCAAAACACACAATCCCATATATATCAGCGCATAGCCATACTCTCACATAACCTAGCCTGTTCATTTGATCATAATAATAGACATTTACATGGTACCTCAGAGGCTTTATCAGGCTCAGGGTCACTGTACAGCACATATGAATGCACAAACTGACAAAGTCAACATAGTGAAAGAACAACATAGCTATAATAACATGCAGACACTAACTTACAAAGGCAGGTCAACTAAAAATGAGAAGGCTACTAACTTCCTGGCTTAGTTCAACAGCACCATCAAACTCCAGAAAGCTCTGAAGTAATTTGCCTCCTTATTTCAAGTTCAGTTGACTTTCGATTTTTACAGTATGTGTCTGTTTTTACTGTCGCTGTATAACACTGTGTAAGGCCATATGGTGCTCATATTGCTTAATGGCGTTGTATGGAGTATGGTGCTATATAAGTGCTATATGGTGTATATAGTGTTATATGAGTGCAATATAGCTACAGTAAAAGCACTCTCATACATACAGCCTTAGGTCTTTTTACAGGATGCATCTGTTTTACTGTGGGTATATTGCACTCATGCAACACCATACTGTATAACGCCATATAGCACTCGTATAACTTCCTATAATACCACATAGCAATATTAAAACTTACCCTCATGTAGTCCCCAGCAAGAATAGCTCTGTTTTACTTTATATTATATTGCACTCATATAACACACCATATAACACACATATAGAACAATATAACACCACATAGCAGTCTTATGCAAAGAGGAAAAAGGCCCTGGTTAAATGGAATGGTATTTCAAGGATCTCTCTCCCTCTCTCTCTCTCTCTCTCTCTCTCTCTCTCTCTCTCTCTCTCTCTCTCTCTCTGACACTCTGTAAACAGTATTTAATTTTGCTTCATGACTGATAGAGTACCAGTAACACTCTGAGTAACACTCTGAGACGACTGGTCAGGAATTCTATTAAGTTCTGTTGTTTATGTGAACCTTTACACACACGCAAACAGGAGGAAGAAACCAGAGCAGGATGGTACATGTGCTAGCCCTGATTATGACTTTCCCTTCTTTCTGGAGTGTCTGTATTGGTATCATTTAGCCTGAAGGGCTCCTTTGAGTCACCGGTAAAGTCTCTGACACCTCCGTATCACACCTTTTAACACATCAGCCTTTTAATAAACGTGTACAGGGAGTTAATTAGGGATTACAGGCTGAAACTGGCTCCAAGGACCTCCATCCCAAAACACACACACACACACACACAAACTTCTCCTGCGGTAGGCCTTGCTTGCGGGCGGATTCGCGGTGGTGGCAAAGCTAAACGCATGTGGCTGGGCTGCCAGTGGCGGCAGCTGCCTTGCGTTTGCTGAGTTATTAAAACAACCTTGCGCGATTAAGAATGCTAATTTCGTTCCGTATCGTTTTGTGAGTTTACATATTTTGTTTTATTAGGCAAATTAATTATACGGCCAATGAAACAAGGCACAGCTGATTGAATCGTTTGCACGGCTCACACCCGCAAAGCCGATTTGTTTCGGGACATGGAATCCGATTACGCTTACAAAGAGAAATAAACTAGGATGGTGGCCAGGGTGCCTCCAGTTGCCATTTCTTTGATGGTGGGATGCTGCTGGAGTAACCTGAGGTTGAGGTACCTGCATTTCTTAGGTGTGTAAGCTCTGAACCTGCAGCTCTGATTTCGTATTAAGTGCCCAACTGGGTTTTGTACTAGTTACCGTCTGTTTTTTCATTTTAGACTTTAAAGCAGTAAAAAAAAAATTATTTTGATATAAAATATTTAATTTAGCCCAAGTGTCGATCACCCACAATTTGCATGTGTAGTGTACTTCTAAACTGTATAGGCTAAAATTGCTAACTAGTAAAAGAAGCCTATAACTCACAACTAGCATAAATTATTGCCTCAAACTGTATAAAGCTGCACAGAAGTCTGAAATGCATTTGATTATATGGTTACAGACAGTGAGGCACCATGATATTGGAATTATATTAGCTGCTGACTATTTCGGTATCAACAGATAATTACCCTCACTCACTCTAAAACAATACTAATAATAATAATAATAATAATAAAAATAAATAAATAACAGCATTAGACAGGTGCTGAGATATGACCAACATTTCCAAATGGCAACCAATGGCAAAAATTAGGCTTGACAGGTCACGGTTTTCAAGCTAGATGCAGAAAACTTCAGGATCATAGGGCCATCAGGATCACAGAGCAATATAGGCACACACCTCCCTTCACAAACATTACATACAGACTCACACACATACAAGTCCACATAAGCACAGACTAGTCGACTGTCTTCTCTACAAAGATGCTTTAAGTTTGATCACATGACTATGACGCTAACAACACGGATGCTTCAGAGAAGACAACCAGCGAGGAAGACCCATATCTCTGGTATCCTGAAAGATAGAAAAAGTATCAATGGGCTTGTTTAAAAGGGCACATCTCCCTGGTCTAAAGTGCTTCAGAGATCAAATATTGAATGATGTTAACGCCCACAGACTGTGATTTGCTAGGATGACCAGGCCACTTTCTGTTTGGACTCTAAATTACCCTTAAGTGTGAGTGTGTGTGTATTTGTGATGGACTGCCCACCCATCCAGGGTGTTTCCTGCCTTCTCCCAAGTGAGTGCTGAGAGCTACAGCTACCCCCACTACAACCCTGAAGGAAAACCAGTGTAGATGATGACTAAGTACTTCATTCAAAACTAATGTCATATTTCTTCATATGAGTCCCTGTGCCTCTTATTCACTTTCAGTCTTGCCTGTTACTCTACTTAAGCAGTGGCATCTCATAAACACATATGTATGTACACAGTTATTTATAAAGATGGACAATGGACTGGATAAAAATCAGGTTCCAATAAGGTCACTTAACTGTACTACCTACTTGCATTCACTTTTATACACAAGAGTATATCATGTAGAAGGTCAGACAGCAAACACGTCTTGGCTGATCAAGTTCTCAGTAGTTGATGTTTTGCCAAACTATCACTTTAAACGAGCCACATTTTTTCTCCATCTGTTTCAATTGACTTAGTTAAAACTTACAGTAGGCTTTCAGGCTTTCATCAGCCCCGCCCCACCACCGTGTGTCGTACTTATGCAAGCCTGTCATGTTCCTCACCCAAATGAATAACACATGTTCTCCAGCAACTGACAAGGGTCATCAGACCTTCCTGGGTGGAGTAGTGCGCCAGCGCCTAAAACGGGCTGTAATGCAGTCCCGCTCAGATATTTAATATGGCATCTGATGGTGAGGTAGACGCTAAGCCTTGATTATATGCCCTCACACAATGTCCAATCTGTTCCACCTGCCATCATATCCCCTGCCCTTCACTGTGACCTTTCGCTCAGCCACTTAGTAGCCCGCCCCAGCACGTAAGCAAGAAGAATGCTCCGCTTTGCAGTAATAAAAAATGGTTTTAAAAGGACTGGCGAAGAATGAGATTGCAGCTTTCTTGTCAACAGCGCTGTTTTGATTGCCCTCCTTGAGGGGGCGATTGTGAGTGTGTAAAATATTTGTGGCTTTCTTTACTATGATTGGCCCAGGCCAGAAGCTTCGAAGAGATTCTGTTGTGGGCTTGGCAAGTCCTACAAATCCACTGGTGAGGTTTGATGGCTGTTCCCTTGACTTGTAAGATGGCTGCCAGTTTCCTGGACACATACTCTATCCCTCTCTCTCTGTCTCTTTCTCTATTTCTCTCTCTCTCTCTCTTTTTCTCGTTTTCGTTCTCTCTCTGTGCTTTTCACTCGCTCTCAATCTTCCCTGTTCCTCTACTTAAGCAGTGACATTAATATAAAGCAAGCGTGGGGGCAGGAGGCTCTATAAGTTATCACTCTATCATCTCTTCACATTTCTACTCAGCCAATCCTCTCAGGAAGCTGGCAGCACAGCCCTGAAGTCTCAGCAAATTAGGAGAAAGCTTTAGAGAGCTTGGCTCAAATCCAGCACTTTTTTTTCCCCCTTCCAGTCTGTTTTTCTTCTGTTTTCATGCAGCGGTCAAATTAAAATCTGTCCTTTTTTCTTGTTTTCTTTTGTAGGATCAGCTCTTTTGCACTTTTATTGGTAGAGGTGGATGTGTGTGTGAGAGAGGAGAGTGTGTGGGAGAGAGACTATTTGTTTGTCTTTAAAGCAGATCGTCACAGACTCAAATGCTACTAAACACCAACAAAAAGGGTTTTTTTTGTATTTTGTATCCCTTATTCATTATTCACCATGGCCCCTGTGCACCCTGCTGCGTCTCCTAGACTGCAGTGCACCTGCCAGGCCCTAGAGGGCACATGTGCATCGTTTTGTTTGCACTGTTCACGATTTTGCTACTACGTGTAGCGCTACATGAAGTGTTTAAAGATATTTTGTAGTATATCTAAAGCTAAAGGTGCCTAAAACTAGTCAAATTGCTTTCAGCAAACAAATAAAAGTATTTTGCATTCATTTGTTATGATTTTTTTGACCTTTTTACCTACTTTTTTTAAGGTTGCCTTTACAATGTTGTATCATGCACACAAAAAAGATTTATAAAGATGTATAAGCTCAGCAGACTAAAAAAAAAAGGAGCCACTTGCATGTTCAGGCTCTTGCAGATGATGACAATGATGATGGCTATAAATACATGCGGGGTGTGCAAAAAATTCATAGATGATGAAGAGGTGGTACAGTGCGGTAAATGTCTCGCTGTGTGGAAAATGGCTCCATAGCAGATGTTAATGATTGACGATAATGAGTGACTGCATTTGAGTGTACCAAAGACCATAGTGTGAAGAAAGCTGAATTTTCAGGTGTATGGAAGCGTACGGTCATACGGGTCTACCTGCAGGGGCAAACATCCCAGTCTACAGGAAATTCTGCTTTGCATTATGCTGACGTGTCTGAACATTGATGTGGCCAGAATCGTTCATCGTTCATGTCCATTCCGAATTGTTCGAATTACAGCTGTTATTCACTGTTGCGGAGGTTTTGGTGGTAAACCAGGTTTTGCCTGATTGTCAAGAGTCTCAGTTTCTTTGTGTGTTATAAGAATTTCACGTGTTAGCAAGTGGGTTTCCTTATATGTTCTTGGAAACATCTTCTGAACTCTGAATAGTTTGGCTGGAAAGTAAATAAATAAAGGGTGGTCTTAAACACAGGGCTCCACATGCCTGTGCAAAACAATGGGCCAAGCCCAAAATGACAAAACATTAAGCTTTTTATAGTTTTAACAACAAATCAAGTCATTACACAAACAGATAACATGACTTGGCTTGGAAAGCTTTCAATTCCTTCAAATAGTGAAGTTTTATGGGTAAACTTGCAGGCATGTTTTTTACCGAAAGGAGAGTCTGTGTAGTTCCACTCAGCACCCATGGCTTCAAACAGCTGAAAAACATTTCCAAGGTAGTTTAATGTGAGACAAAAACATTCTCTATATGGTTTAAATCTGGACCAGCCAAAGCAGTCGGTAAAAACCACTGTACTCTGGCCTGGGATTATGCATAGTTATGTATTTATGTTTACATGTATAGCGTCATACTTGTGTGCTATCTAGTCTTGCATCAGTGCTGCAGGATTTCCAGATGTCTTCGCATAGCAGAATCTTTTGTGTTCGCATGTATGTATGTGTGTGTTTGTGCACATCTGCACGCGTGTCTATGTGTGTGTGTGTGTGTGTGTGTGTGTGTGTTCGAACTGGCCCCTAAATGGGTCACCCAGCTTGTATCACCCAGCCCACACACACAATGACCCCACTGTTCTGCCCTTATTACTACTCACCAGGTGGCTCTTTGGCAAAGCCACAGCCAAATAACACTCAGTCTTTCTCACTTAGACACACACACAAATGAGCTCGCTGAATATGCACACACACACACACACACACACACACACACACACACACACACAAACAGTAAAGTTCCTCATATAGACATGACGGACATGACCTGTGCTCTAGATAGAGTACACTGAAAAAAAAGTGATGCATCGAGTTTACTTGATTTAGGTGTACATAATTCCTGCATAGTGGTGGATTACTAATCGCAGCAATGCTATCAAAGGCTGTGACTTTCGTTCAATTTGTACATACTGGGTTGCACTATATCCAGTTAAATGAGACTAATTTTGCTGTCTTTATACTGGAACATGAAGTTGTCTGCAACTACTGATGATATACACCAGGCGTATTGTACTAAGATGTATTTTATTATGGTATTGATATGTCATGTTGCCCAGTCGAATCACATGCGTCTGCTGTAATATACTGTATGTCATTTATGGAAAGTTTAAATACGAACTAAATTCATTTCATCTTTGTCAGTTAGAGATTCTTAGAAAGTACTTGTTGTACAGATGTCAGATCAGGAAAGGTTGCCTGATGGGGAAGTGGTAACTTCTGCATTTGCCAATTGTAATATCTCATTTTGAATTCGTAGAGTAGGAGGGCGGAAAAAAAACAGACCCACATAACAGTTCACTTCACCAATAATTGCCAATTGGTAATATCCTTTTGCCTCTAATCACGCTGTCCAGGAACGAAACTGGAATCAGCCAGCCGGTTTTGGAAGAAAGAGCTTGTGTCAAACACAAGCCAATTATTTCTCCCAGCAAATCAAATAGTCGCACAGGCGTGACGAGGCGGGATTTTCTGCTGTCAAGCAAGCCTTTTTTACGGTGTTCTTCGCAAACGCCACCAATCAGTTTCACGCCATTCAGCGGCACAATGAAACCGCACCAGATCCAGGCATCCTTTCAGGACTGGAGAGGGCTGGAATTGAGTCTAAATTAAAGTGGATATAGAGGGCCCAAATTGAGAAATCCATGCATGTCCCAGATCTGGACCAGGGTCTGCTTGGGCGTACATGTTTGCTTTTGCACATTTTCGGGGCAACAATGTGCTGATTATGTACCAGGAAAAGCACAGGGATATAACCAGCATGATTTTTTATGGCTGAAAGAGGAAAAAAACATTAGTTGAGGTTACTGAGGTTATTACATATAAATATTGCATGTGTGTTATATGTACAGGGCAGCCTATTATTGCTTATAGGTATTTACATATATATAAACACATATGGGGCATTTTGATATTGCATATAGTTACTCACATATCTATGATACATGTGACTGCTGTATCTCCATTTAATGTTTATATTTGAACAGACATGTTTGCCCTCTCCTGTAAAGCTAACATTGGGAGATTATATAGGACATATTAGGATTGCACGCAGGTACTTCCATGGCACTGCTGTCGCTGCAAAAACTTGTTTCTCCAAAATGATTAACTTTACAGGATAAGGAAGAAACGTGCCTCGCTTTTAATGCAGCCAGACTTTTACCCTGGTCATTTTGGGGAATTTATTTTGGTCCATTGATCATGAAATTGACAAATATACAGGACAACAGGTACTTTCATATCATGCAAGGTTTTTATTCCATATATATATAGATATATAGATGCACTATATACATGCATATTACTGCTATAGTGCTAAAATATGATTACGTATGGACACATACTGATATTAAGTATAGGGACTTTATTATATTACACAAAGGATGTATGTATGTCGTGACATGGTATAAAAACAACCATAGAAAGAGAGTGAGAGAGCAAAAGAGTGAGTAAGAGAGAGGGAGAGAGATGGGGGAGGCCGTCCTCTCATTTGGAGCTGAGTTTATGATTGAAGATTCACTTTCTTTCTGTCACTCATGTCGTCCCTCTTGTTGGTATTGCTCTGACTGGAGTGCAAAATAAGGTAATGCAATTCTGCCTAATGCATATAGCGCAATCTGCTGCCTGCATGTGCTGAGTGTGTACGTGTGTGTGAGAGAGTTATGGTGTGATTATGTAGCTAAAAGCTGCCATGTTGAAGAGCCATAGTCACGTGAAAGCGTGCTCACATGGCTCACTGCAGCTCAGTCCATTAACATGAAGAGACTAGAGGAAAAAACCTTTCAGACAGATACAGAGAAAATGCTCTCTCTCTCTCCCTCCTATTTTAAACTCTCTCTCTCTCTCTAACTTGCATCCAGTCATTTTCTCTCTCTCTTTATTTAAACTCTGTCTCACTCTCTCACTTTTTCCTGTCTCTCTGCATTACATTCACTGACATTCACTCTGTACATTTATATGCATACATCTCTCTCACTCTCGTTCTTTCTCACTCAGGCACCCCCTCAATCTCTTTCTCCTGCTTTTTCTCTCTTTTTAATTGTTTCTCATGCATAAATCTGTCTCTCTCTTTCTCTTTTCCCCTCTCTTTCTCTCTGTGTTTCTCTCTCTTTCTTTCTCCCACCCTCTTTCCTCTCTTTGTCTCACATTCAGTGACATTCTTTACATACATTTAAAACCTTACATATCTCTCCCTTTGTCTGTCGTGCATTGTCTCCCCCTTTCTCTTTATTTCTGTTACACACTCCCTCAATCTCTCTCACTCCTGCCTTTATGCATATCGCTCTCTCTTTGTACATGTCTCTCTCTTCACCCTCTCTTTTTCCTGTTTTTCCTTTCTCTTTATCTCCCCTCTCTCTCTCTCTCTCTCTCTCTCTCTCTCTCTCCTCTCTCTCTCTCTCTCTCTCTCTCTCTCTCTCTCTCTCTCTCTCTCTCTCTTCCTCAAAGGCTTATGGTGTAAAGTGTGTGCAGGTGGAAGTGAATTAATAGAGATGTTTAGTTTCATTGGTGTCAATTCTCGGGCCGCTAATTTGAGCTGTGGTCAAATATCCCAAAGCCTTTCGCCACTGTCACTTTACTTCCGAGTACCTCTTTGCAATCTTTCTTCTTCTTTTTCACCCCACGATGTCACCGCAAATGAGCCACGATGAGCCAAAACAGCAGTGTGATTTTACAGAATTGGTTTTGAGAATGAGGAACCTCCATTGAGGTCTGAGACTCTGCTAGCTAGTGTCTTCATGCACTTCAAGCTTGGGTTGACATCAGTAGTTCTTTGTACTGTGTTTACAGCTCGGGATGCACTAATAAGAGCGCAGAGAGTTGAAGGACTCTGCTGTTGAATGATGACTTTTGGCAGCGGGTTGTCAAAGAACAGTGTACAGTTTCTTTAGAGAGGAGGATTCAGAGAGGGCAGAATTAGTAGACCAGAGGCGTTTGAGCGTGTCTGTGAGTGATGCATGGATTTAAGTATCTCTCGTCTGCCTTCCATTAGAGCTTTAAGACCTGTATCGATCTGGATTCATTTAAATGTCGATGAGAAAGAGCATACATGAAGATCTCATGCAAGAAAGTCTTTTTTCCATTACCAGATGGTTTATGTGTCTCCTACACATTTCCTCACTTGCTTTCTTCCTTGAATAGATATAATCAGTGTTCTTTTACCATACATTGTAGAGTACAGGTCAAAAGTTGGACACACCCACTCATAGAAGACTTGCATGTGTTTTTATTATTTTTTTATTTTTTAAGAAAGACATCAGGACAGTGAAGTAACCCGTATGAGATTATACATGAAGAGCTATCTGGAATGTTTGCCCAACAGGCCTAAAGATGATCTCACACATTGTCAGTGTCTTAGAAAAAGCCTTATATCGCCAAAAACAATACGTTTAAAGTATCATCCATCAATGTAAAAAGGTGTGATGCAGTGTTAATGTCAAGGAACATCTGCAAACATCTGTAAGTGTACCTCTGTTATTCAACATTGCCTAAGCAGCCAAAAGATATGCTAAAGCTGGTTATCTTGGCAGTACTTGTGCATTAGAATAATGCAAATTATCATAAACACAATATCATTTATTTATTTATTCATTCATTCCTACTTAGAAGAACACGGTTTCAGTTCCTGACTTCTTGGTCCACATAGCTAACATGGTAGCTGTAAATACCGGAATTCCCCACAAAGAATTTTGGTAATAGTTAAGTCTACATGCTTTCACATATCAAATCACAATGTAATATTGATTTGTTTACTTGTATTCATTCTGATATTTCCAGATGAATATTTTTATCTCAGGTTTTCTCAGGTGACCAGGATTTTAATAAAGTACCGTAGCTTATAAAGCTGTATTAGAAATAAACTTATGCCTAGGCTCTTTTTAAGGGATGTACTGATCGCCTGATTCTGATTAGGAATTCTTTACAGCCAGATTGGTTGATGTACCTTTTATAGGCCAACTTTTGTTTTTTTTTATTTTTTTTTTTACCTAAAGCTCACACTGTGCAGGCTAAATGAACACATGGAGTCACTAGCACACTCTGTATTAGCTTTGATATACCATAACTGAGGTGCCCATTTTAACAACATGAGTTAAATAAAGTGCTTCATTGAACAGAAGAAGCAGCTGACTGAAATACAGCACAAGCTTACTTACCAGGTTCATGCGTTTAGGTCATACAATGGCAACAACGATAATAAAAACAATACAATGGCTGGTGGCTTGTTTGCCTGTTCCATTTGTTCATCCTTTCTGCTTATAATAATAATCATAACGTAAGTCTAAGGGGGACATGGGTTTAACCCATCTTCTACTGGGGACAGACTTTTCAGCACATGCTAGTGCAGAAGTTGCATTTCTTTGCTGAGTTTGGAAAACAAAATCATAAAATGTGGCATGATTTTGCATAGGCCACTGGTCGTGTTAAGTTTAGTGAGAATACAGTAACATTCACACTATTGTGCAAATGGCCAAAAACATGGATATTATTTGACTAAAACTTTTGCATATGACTACTGATATGGTTTTGAAAGGAGTCACAAGCGTCAGACAAAGGCCTCTGTAACAGTGCCTGTAAGACAAACAAACATACATATGTGGACAGGTATCCATACGTTTGCCTTGTCCTGTATAATGTCTCAATCCTAATACACACTTATTGGCTGTGTGTGAAGGCAGCACTGTATGTATTCACCCCTTTACCCCCCAGCACACAGAGGTAACAGTAGCGAGGAGCAGGTTATAGCCCTTTGAAAGGCCGGTGTCGAGGAGGTATGTCAATAGCAGGAAGTGTGCGTGTGTTGGGAGGAAAAAGCTGCCTTGGGTACTGCTAAAGGCAGGGGGGTAAAAATAGGGCATTGGGCAAGTAGGCAGGAAACCAGCGAACTGTGGCCTCGTAGAGGAATGTCTTCTGGAGCTCAGAGATAAGAGTTTTAACTCTCTCCTCTCTTTTCTCTCTCTCTCACACACACACACACACACACACACACTCTTAGCACATTACACATATACTCTCTGTCCCTCGCACTCACACACACACACACTTACACACACACACGCACACACACACTTTGTCTTGGATCTAAACGTCTAAATGCCACCATAGCAGCTATAGAAGCTCTCCTGGAGGAAAAAAAGCTCTTAACTTTAATACCATCCACAAGCTGTAATCAGACGGTCCTCACACTTCTCTGGCTTTGACAAAATTACAAACCCCCTCATGTCACTTTTCTCTGTCTCTGTCTGTGGCCGCAGATGTATATGCCGATGACCGTGAGCAGACAGAGGTGTACAATGAAACGTTTGCTCGGTAATAATCACTGGAGATTTATACCTAGGGTTTTTTCTCCCGCACAGATTAATTTTAGCCATGGACTACAGATTAGATAGAACATATGAAGCATATTCAGTGCAGAAATCCTAAACTGAAGAAGGATGGCTTTCCACAAAGTCTCTCACTACACAACTTAAGACAAGAGACTTGTTACTTTGTGAATACTCCAACAGTTCAATACTAACCTCTATAAGCTGCTCCGGCTTATACTGTCAGTTATTATGAACAGTGTTTTTTAAACATACTTATAAAAGAGCATAATTATGAAATATAGATCAGTCGGCCATATGATACAGATGCAGCAGAAAAAGTGTCTTACACAATTTGGACTATTGCTTTAATTCATTGGACTAACTGAATAAAGTAATGCAGTTTATTACAGCAACTTTCCTTTTTCCCATATTGTTTCCCGAGGGTCCACATTTTGCATGTCCAATGTTTCAATATGCACATGTCTAACATCTATAAGAAGGTTTTTTATGTCAAAACCATCATATTTCATCACTTGAATGTTTAAGAAACTGTATTGGTTTATGTGCCTGTGAGACTGATATGTGTAAATTGCCTCTTGTTTGGTTGACTGCTCTGTATTGTGCCTTTGTCATAAAGCAGTCTTTGCTGAAACACATAACTTTAGCATGAATGGGCGGGGCTAAAGTGCTGTGGGCTGAATTGGAGCATTCCAAAATGTCTGTTTTTGTGGCTTTGTTTCCATGTACAGGTCACATGGGCTTAATGCTACTAACAACAAAAGCAAGGGAATACATATATGATATATATATGTATTTATATATATATAAATTTTTTATCCAGGGTCCCTTGGTTGGGTGTTGCTAGGTTGAGGAGTTAGGAGTTAATATTATGGTGCACAATGATGTAGTCAAAAATCAGATGTTTTAGAGATAATGTAATAAAATTACATTTGATCAAATCTCACTGGAAATTCGGCTTTTTTGAATTTTGCCTTCTGAGTGGTGTGATATGATGAATTGTGCTTAAAATGACCAGGAACATTCACACTAACAAGCTCATTTATTGTACTATCATAATGTTCCATTTACAGGCCCGTGTTCCACCATGCAGTGATAGCTGTGTGAACATGCAGTTGGTTATAAAGGTAGCACTTCCTATAACAGGAGCATTTGGAGGCAGTAGAGAGCATCGGTGCTGAAGGTTGGTGTTGGGTTGTGCAAAAGCCGGGATACAAACTCTTATCAGCTTTCATCCTGGAGAGGCTCGTCTGATAAGAGGTTGAGGAGAGGGGAGCCATTGGCAAAGCTTAAGGTGGAGAAAGTGAGAGAGTGAGATGACATGAAAAGAGTGGAAAGGGGAAAACATAGAAATGCAGCCTTGCCTCTCGCCCTGTTAGCCGATGGGCGCACAGCGATGGGCGTTTCATGTCACATGACAGTAGATAATTGCACATATTCCTATACGACTGTGCATCGTTTAAAGGACTCATACCACTAACAGGCAGATGCACACAAACACAAAGACATGTTTGGTTTGCTTCTTTGGCTTTTCTTTGTAGCTATGAGGCTAATGTAGCTAGCATGCATTAAAAGCTTATAACCCTTCAAACTGCATTTGTAGTTCATCCATTTTTCAATTTAATTGTTACAGTGTCATTAAGTGTGTTTTGAGGTGTAAAGCTCTGTTCTGGTATTACTTAACGAGTCAGAATAGCCATGGCAATAGGAACCAGACATCTGATGAACTTATTGCTCTTATAGGTTCTTCTACAGAAGGCAGTTATGTAAAAGGCTTATGAATACACATTGTTTTAGCCCAATACATATTTTATATTACATATAAAAACTCACAAGGTGCATCCGGATTCACGGGCGGTTTTGGATAGTAAATCGAATAGCTGTACTTGTGTCGTAGACATGATGACTACTGCTTCCCATTACCAACACTGTAAAGAAGCCATTGCCAGTCCACAATGAGCCATTCCCAATTAAACCACTGACAGTGGACAGTGCACAGCTAAAAATGGAGACATTTTAGATTTGATAGTCATGGTATAGGGCATGAAGGTAGAAGTTTGATTGTTAGCCTAACTTTTCCTTTAACAAGCCCACTTTTCCCATGGCCTGAAAATTGTATATACAGTATATGTCATTTTGCTTGATCTCAGACTCAGAACCAACAGTGTAACCCACAGAATCCTGACACATAGCACATAGCATCCTGGATGGTGCAGAGCAACAGTGAAAATATGTTGTTATTAGCATCCATATGGCTGGAATGATGCGAATCCTCATCCGTCTGGCATTAATGAGTAGCGTGTATGCAGTTGGCCCACAGTCATGTGAGTACAGTAGGAGCGTCAGCGATTCTCTGATTACAGTGAGCTGAAGAGGAGCTGAAGAGCTAATAGTTAATAGTAGGGTGGTACGGCCTGCCTTCGCTTATGGCCTTCAAAAGCCGCAGGATGTGTTTAGACATCTGTCCCCTTCTCTTCTAGCTTTGGCTGCGTCTTCCACCCTCCATCCCTTGCTCTTCCCTTTCTCGATCTTTCTGTCACTATCTACTTACTCTTGTTTTTTTATGTACTGTAAAATCAGCAGTCTTTTCTTTATGCCTTCCATCATTCCATTATCCATTAGCTTCGTATTTCTCTCTCTCTCTCTTTCTCTCTCTCTCTCTCTCTCTTTCTCTGCCTCTCGCCCTCTCCCCATAGGCCCAGTGGCATGCCATTACTGGGCTAATGAGAGCTGTCCACAGCCGGAGAGAGAGAGCGCGACCGACACACACTAACCAGCAGTGACACTCTCATTATACAGCTGGCACCCGCCGAGCGAGGGACTCCCTCTCTCTCTCTCTCCTTCTCTTCCCTCTTCACATCCTCTCCTCCAGTGTCCTTTTCTTTCCTTCCCTCCTCTCGCTGCTGTCATTCCCTTCTACCTATGGAATTTCTAGCACTAACTCGAAAACTCCCGTTGTGATTTGTAAATCACAGTCAGAGATGACAACATTTAAAGTCTTGAGGCTCAGTCTGGATCAAGAGGGCCCAGTATGCTTCATAAAAGGAAGATGAAGCCTAGTTCTGATCTGCATATCGCTGCTGACTTAAGAATAAATACAGATTTTTGTTTAATAAAAGTGGGAAGCTGCTCTTTACATCATGTAGATCAAAAGGGAACCTTTCAAGTTCCCCAAGTTTAAGTTAAGAACGTTTAAGAGTTAATATAGTAAAAGACAGAACTGTCCACACTATTGTGAAATTAAAGAGTGCGATACCACACAGTGTTGAACTTCACTGTCCACTTCTTTTAGTCCATGTAAGGGTACATAAATAGACCACTTGGAATTCATTTTTTGATGTCAGATAAACCATTTGCATATCTCCTCTGGGGGGGCGATATTAATACACTTTGGTTTTGCAAGATTATGTTTTGTGATGCTGTATTGATTCTCAGTATTGGTGGCAGTGGCTCATGTTTTGTGGTGTTTTATTCAATGGCTGCTATATAGCAGTGTTGTAATTTTCACTCTTCCACTCCATATAAACAAGTAGAATAGGGACACACTGCTAATGTTAGCATTAGCAAACCTATAAATATAGGTGTTTTTAAAGGGGTTACCTGTAGGTGAATCTTTCTCTTTAGGTTCTTGGAAAAAATACATGGCCCTAATCTTCTCCATTCACCCTACAGTAATTTAGCCTCACTCACTGATGCTGAAGACGTAAGGAGTGTTTCAGTCTAGGGTCAGTACAGAGTAGCCATTCAAAATAGGGGTCGTTCACATATTTCAGTTTTAAAAGTACAGCAATGGAAATAGGCCTGTTGAATTCTAATGGATAAAGAAAGGTTGAGAATTTATAATGTTACAATGAATTTTGACCGTTTATGGTACATAAAAAAGAAAAACAGACTCTTTAAGAAAGCTCTTTTTCTTGTGAAGATATAATAAGCATGTACATTCTCACTAGCTTATTTTGAAAAATAATAAAAAGTAAACATAGGATTTAACAAATGGATATTTGGTTTAATGGAAGGTGGAAATATAAATAGTAACATGCAATAATAGTGCAAGTAAAAGACATTAAGAAATACAAAAATTCATAACTACAGAAGCCTGACTTTTACATTTTGACAGTTTTTTTTTTACTAAATGCATTCTAAGGGATGAAGAGATCAATTGAGGATGGACAATTGTCACTTAACAATGAATTATGTCTGTTTGTGGTACATTAAAATGAAAAAAAAAAAATGAAAAACAGAAAATGGACACAAACATAATTTCAAGGATATTCATAGATCTGCAGGATTTAATGAATGGATGTTCAATTAACTGTAGGGAAGACAAATAAAGGCAGATGTGGAAGGAATAGTAAGACGAGTAGGTTCATGGCCACATGAGAATGACTTCTCCATTTTAACGCTGTATTTTCTCTCTGATTTCATAAGATGCAGCGTAAATAGAGTGATTTCCTAATACTGGCACCTGAAATAGCTAATTATCCTGATTGAACATCCTGCATTGGTTCTGATCCAGGTACATTTGAATGGGTTGGAGATCAGCTATACAACACTCCATCCATTCCTGATCCTTTCTTGTATTGCATCTTCTGTCTTCATCACAGCCGTGGAGGTGATGTAAACTGGCTTCATCCACTACCTACTGCAGTGCCTCGACTATATTTGAGTTAGCCATGTTGTTTTTTTTGTCTAAATATTGAATGAGTGGCTATTGCACTCTATTTGAGTCTACTTTTTTGCCCTTTGGTGCTTCTGGCCTGTGCTGTAAGCCTGCAGGGGAAAAAACGGGAATGATTAGCAAGCTCAAACATTCCTACATAAGCAACGGGGCAGATCCGAGCCATATTAGTGGCTTCTGGCGTTAAGACAGAGTCTGTGGTGGTTTCTGCCTATGAGAATAATGACTCCCTTTTGCATATGCTAAAACTGAATGAAGCCTGGTGCCTTTGGAAGTGCACTTGAACATGCACGCACCTGATGTGCTTATGGCATGTCACAGGAAACAAGGGCACTCACACGGACACATACAGAAGGGCACAAACATGCACTGATAGAGACAAATACATTGTGGTGTTACATGCTGCGTGTGTGTGTGTGTGTGTGTTCGGGAGGGACTTCCCCCTCTGTGGTCTGAAAGGTAAACACAACATTACCGGCTAATTGAGCTGCCAGATATTCCCGGCCAATCAGCACGCGGGACGGTTGCCGCGGTAAGCAAACAGGGAAGGAGGGAGCAGTAAACGAGCGCAGGGAAGGATATGGAGGGAAAACAATGGGGCCTGGGCAGCGAGCCAGTGAAACAAGCAGAAACGGATGCCATATTGCTGTAGCTTATCGCTGGTGTGAAGGGGATACTTGCCAGGCAGGAGTAATGTGCGTATTCTGATATACAAGACTGCTTTCCTTTTGACTTTCCTCCAAGGCCGAATGACTCGGCCTTGTCCGAGCTGTTCAGTAAGTGTCCAATTCATGGTATTCCTCCCGGTAGGGCCTCCAGTATTTCCCATCAGACAATCAGTTGATTATTTTGATGGTGGAGTTATCAGAGTCAGCACCAAATACCACATAATGAAAACGGACTTAATTGAATTACCGAAAGAGTATATACAAGCAAAACAGCAAAGCAAAAGGGGGACGGTGAGATGTGTATCAATATTTCTACTGCAGTTAATATGATTAGGAATGACAAAAATGTATGTAATGTATATAAATTAGTCAAGATATTAGTATATAAATAGTATGTAACATAGCAGCTCTTTTTCTAGGCTTTATAGACCCACTGCATATATATTGTAAGTGATAGGACAAATCCGTATATACGTTTTTGGACTTTTTATTATATAATAAATATTACATGGTTTAATGTTAAGTCAGCTGAACCAGACCTTTTCCCATGTAATTCTCAAGACCATTTCTTTTGGTTGATTTTAATTTCTAAATCAAGGGCAAAAGGCATTTTCAAATAATGTGAAGAGTTGACAGACAACAAACTAAATTTCAGAAGTTCTGTTGTGACAGCAGTCATATACTGTATATGTGCTGTTTAAAGGCGAGGGCAGAAAGGTCCTTATTTTCTATAGTCGATGGAAAGAAATTTGATTCTAAGCAAATTGAGTGTCTCTGTTCGTCCAGTCATCATTAAACTTTCACACAAT
Organism: Prochilodus magdalenae; assembly: GCA_024036415.1. Taxonomy (NCBI): domain Eukaryota; kingdom Metazoa; phylum Chordata; class Actinopteri; order Characiformes; family Prochilodontidae; genus Prochilodus; species Prochilodus magdalenae. The sequence continues at coordinate 282,442 of JAMWET010002687.1, forward strand.
GTAAAGAGCAGCTGCTGAGGCAAAACGTGGACATACGTGTTGTTCTTTGGGCAGTGACAGTATAAATGGTGGCATCCATCGTGCTCCGTTTCTGCCTGTAAGAGAGAACAGAACGATCATGTGGGTTGTCATCATGCAACCTGCTAATCATTGCTCAACAAGAAAGTACATTTGAGTTAGTTATCTTTTCTTAATTGCGTTATTGTGACAGGCCTGGTTTGTACTACAAACTGGGAACAAAGGCCCTAAAAGTCATTCGTTACTGTTTTACTTACGGCAGTCGAGTGTGCCCAGTAACCTTTGGAACAGTGCCATGTCGATCTAATGACAGGTTTGTGTAGCGTGTATGGCAGGTGTAGGGACCTGGTTTCAGTTTTAACTGTGTAAAAACACACACACAAACACACACACGCGCACACACACGCTCACTGTTTGCTGTGTGTGTTGTCAGTGGTGCGAGACAGCTGGCTGGGTTATATTACCTGAAACGTAAGTCCTCTTATGTTGTATCATTTACACCCATCTAGCATTAATGGAGTGTGTGTGTGTGTGTGTGTAACATTCCCTTCAGATTAGTGGAATAGACATGCATGCTTAAGTCTTCACCAATGAATGGAATCTTAGGCATTGCCCCGTTACCCCCCTTTCCCCATCTCTGGCAGATAAAGACCCTCTTATAGTCTCTGCATTGTGTTAACACACACACACACATACACACAATTCCTGAGAACTGTGTGTATGTGTGTGCATTGAGGCCGGATGGTTGTATCTTACTCTGTTTATGAGATGGCAGTACAATAAACATCTGCACTGCAAAAAAAAACAAAAAAAACGATGCTTTGGCCAGTCAAGTTAGTGTGTTGCTTTTTTTCCGTTGTTGTTATAATTTCAGCCAATTTAACATCTTTTTATCTAGTGACATTGTTTTACTCAGATAATTTTATAATTATGTCTGGCCCAAAGAAATTTGATTACATGAGCTGATTATGTGGGCATTTGTTTCCATATTTAGTAATCAGCAGCCTTGTCTTTTATTAGCCTTTAGCCACCCCCAAAAAAACTCTAGAAAATGTTGTGGATTCCAGAGACTTATCGTAAACTGAAAAATGGCTGGACATAATTGTAGGCTATAAACAATGATGTCATACCCAGGTTACATTAGCTACAAGTTGAAGACAGACACTTTCCCCCCATTTTCTTTAATGGATGATGAGTGATAAGTTATGTAAGTTTGCAAATTGCAATTGTTAAAACAACGGCAAAGAGAAATAGCCATGTACACAATCATTTGTTTGACATTTGAATGCCATTCAGGTGAAGAAGCTGAGCATCCTCAGTCCTTCATATGTGCATGACTGTCTGCTGCAAATCAAGAACTGGAATTCTTTGATTAAAGCACAACTCTAAAATAAACCATGAACACGGTGGTTAATAATGCCACTGTAAATAATATTGTATTTAAGAGTGATAGGACGCATATTCAATTACTCATTAGCAAGCAGAATATTCAAAACCTACACAATACTGTTTGGGCCAGTTCAATCTTCATTATTCACTTTTTTATTTATTTTATTGTTCATGTATCTCATAATGAGCAATACTGCACATGTTCACCAGACTTCTGGTGTCAGCAGATATTTGCTTAAAATAAATTGTTCAGGTTTCTACAATGTATTCCTTTACAATATATCAGAGGACTTGTTTGCCTCAAAATAAAACACCACCCATATCACAGGAAACAGTTATAAGATGAGGAAAAAAAAAACTTAACTTGAAGAAAGTTATTTGTGAGATTTTCTGTTGGTCAATTCACATTCACAACATGTAAAGGGCAGCTGGTGTTTTGAGATGTGTGAAGAAAACTTGAATCACAAGGTTTTGAGATGATAGTGGTACTACACTGTACAGTGTAAATACTGTAACCAGCTGCACTGAGTGTGCTCTCCATATTCTCAGTTCCGGAGCAGGTATCCAAAAAAGCAAATATGAGCCGTTTTGAATGCGTCTTTTGTCGTTTGCACAGACCACAGAACCTTAGCAGGCACTTTCAGTATTGCACAGGCAGTTTATCATTTATATCATTGTGGTGCGAAGTGCTGACATTCAACAACAAAAGAAAATGTGAATCATCTCTTCGGCACAGCTACACAATGTTCCCGCACTGCTCTAAACGCCGGGGCTGGTGGGTATTGGCAGCCGCGAGAGATCGCTCTTTGTTAGAACTGGAGCACAGGGCCCGGTCAGTGTCCTCAGGTGTCGTTAAGGTCAGTGGTGAAGCTTCAGAAAGTCCAGTAAGTGTCGGGCACAATATCGAGATGCAGAAAGATTGTGAGCATACAGTAAGCCATTGGTCTTAGCTTATGTAATAGCATTACTCACAGGGTAAACATAGGCCTGTCAGGGTTTTTTTACCCAGCTCTCTATGGAGCTGTTCAAGTTTATTTCTAGAGAAATAACTCTCAGGTACCGCACACACACATGCACACGAACACGCACTCACACTGAGGCAGGGTTATTTGTCAGTGTGCTGGTTAAAGCCTGTTGCCTGTCTGTTCGCAAGCTCATCACTTATGATTATAGAGGCAGAACAGCTTTATGAAGTTTATGAAAACATTTCAGCTCCTCATTATTAAACGCTTACATTTGCATTGAGTCATCCTCGCTGCTTTAAACATATGATAATTTAATCATGTTTTAATGCGCTTCATAAACTAGAAATATTAGGAATTTGTTGATGGAGCTGTGCTGAAATGAATGGGTATAGTGGGATACTCAAATAGACTACAATACATATACACATATACATTCAGATATGTAAAGGGGGTGGTCAAAATGACAAGTGCTGACAGCAATATCTATCTGTCTATCTATCTATCTATCTATCTATCTATCTATCTATCTATCTATCTATCTATCTATCTATCTATCTATCTATCTGTCTGTCTGTCTGTCTGTCTGTCTGTCTGTCTATCTATCTATCTATCTATCTATCTATACATCTATACATACATACATAAGGCAGATATTGGAATTGTGGGCCGATGCTAGTGTCCAGCATTTTCCACATATGCGCCTGCAGAGGCTAACACATAAGCTTTTCTAAAATCCATACAGTTGGATTAAATCTACTGGGATTAGCATTTTAGCACAGTAGCCGAAATGTTCAGCTCTTCCAGGGTGTCGTGAACACATTAGTTTTATTTCTCTACACGTATCCCTTGCCTGGTATTAAACTTGATCATGATTAATGGACCTACAGAAATCATTATTTACATTAACTTACACTAAAAGTTTGGCTGTTTAAGTCTTCTGTAAATCTGCTATTTCTGGAGAACTGTGTTTGTACAGTGACAGTGTGCACATTTTTGGAATGCATGAATACTTTACATTGACGAGTGCACTTCAGCCCTTCAGTGTGTGTATATGCACGCGTGTGTTTCTGTGTTTAGATGTCTCCAATACTTTCGGTGCATGTTGATCTCTCTGTCAGCATGGACTGCAATATGCAGTGTCGTCCAACACGAGACATCTGCTGTGGAAAATACACCCCATGAGATCATCACACACACATACACACACACATAGAGAGATCATAAGGTCCGGTACACAGGCTAAAACTGCCGCTAGTGGCTGTCGCCAGGCTAATTCCAACGGCTACAGCCATAAACGTCTGACATTTCAGAACATGCATTAGAACTTGGACTCGTAGAATGCACATTTTATCTATTTATGATTTACAGCTACTTTTTTATGAGATGCTCCGCTGCCATGTGGATTAAAAGTCATAAATAATGTAGTCAAACATAAAATCCTTGGAATTCTGGTGCTTTGAATTGAGCCAGTTCAAATATCTGCATCGGCTGTGCGTGCATAAAATATATCGCATTGCAGTTGCTGTCCTTCAGTTTATTTACTTTTGGCAATTATTATGATATATTTTATTCATGTGCAGCTGATGTACATGTTTGCGTCAGGGAAAGCATGCAGTACATTACCAGGCAGTTTTGTCCCAAATTACAGGTTCAACTTTTCCCACTTTAGAATTGGAATTCTGTCTGATAAACAACTGCGTTTGAACTGTCTGAACTTTAGAAGGAAAAAAAAAACCCAAACTTCTTCCTCTTTTATGGTTTTTATTTTTTATTGCACTATGACTATGGCTGATTGTATTGCATCTGCATTTTGGCGGAGAGAAATTTGGACTGCTTTTCTCAGGCAGCATGAGTGTGATTCAGGCTGGGAACAGATGGTTGTAAGTAGATTGCTTTAACGTTTTGGGAAACACTTTGCTTCTTTTGTGCGCCATGAGTCATGCAAATGCTAGATTATTTTAATGCGGTGTACATGTTATTACTGTGGAGGCAATAATCCCCAAAGAAAGGAACAGAATTGAAGAAAGCCCCCTCCGCAGCTCAATTTGACTTGCGACTGTCGAGAAACGCAGTCATGCTGGCAACGTTTTATAACGCATTTAAACTTTTCCGGAATGCCGTGTTTGTGTTACCTAACGATGTCAGAGAGCCACGTGCGTTCTGTACTAACTGTGTGCTGTACTAACCACATTTAGTGCATGTCGTGTGTTCACACTGGAATATGAAGCTAAATGCGGTGTACTGTATGGGCCAGGTGATGTACTAGAACAACTGAGAAAACGTTTCCACTGAAAGGCTACAGGCTGTCATCTGTAGCAGGAGGGGCGAAGCCATCAGAGGAAGTTGCTGATTGATAGTAGTTTGAAGCTTCGCTGTGAAATATAAAGTGTTAATCAACACATTTTTCACACTGTCTGGTTTAACACGACCTGTGTGCCTGTTGTTATCTGGTCTAACACGTTTTGTGTTAATACAAAAGGTGCTGGCCTTAACTGGACACATAGGTGGTGTTAAGATAGGTGGTGTTAAGTTTTTTTTTTTTAACTCTGCAAACCCCAAAGACATGCAAAACCATGTACATTTTTTCCATCTTTCGGTTGATGACATGATTAGCGAGTGCCGGTTGCCCTTTATATTATATGTAAATTTAATGAAGAATAGACCAAAAGAAATGGCCCAGAATTACATGAGAAAAAGTTCCACTGACTTAAGAGTAAAGTACATTTTGCTTTCTTCTACTTTTCTTTCTGAAGATACAAGGTCTTGTTCTGACAGCAGTGATTTTCTCCCCAATTAGTCCTTACTGAGAAATGTTACTGAATAATAAGCATCAAAGCATGAACAGGAAACACGTTATCAGGCAGGGTCTATGAGCCTGTTGAGTGTTTCTCTTGCTGATAGGTAGAGGGGAGGTAAACTTCATAGTACTGGTTACTGTTAGTATTTTCCCTGCCTGCTGATGCATGGTGATGTCATGGTGATGTTTTAGAGACAGAGCAAGTCTTATTTAAGAGTTACAGAGGTTCTGTGATTGGTTGCATGCATGATGTTCATGCAGTGTATGATTGGAGACAGCACTGGCCTATACAAATCCATGGACTAGCTGGTGAAGTACATAGGACACAGTGCAAGAACATAGCACACTGAACTGCGACACAGGGCTCGGGCTGAATGTACTTCATTTAAATGTGTACATCATTTCCATACGAATGAAAGTGCATCAGCATGTGATGTAATATGTGGTAATACGTTACTATGGGGTAACATCTGCAAAGCTACATGACACCCATGTAATCCTGACTGACATTATAATGCTTATTAAAATAAACTTTAATTGGCATGCAGGTGTGAGTGCTTGCTGGAACAGGCCTATATCTGTTTTTCTTTATGTCAGTTGTCATGAAAGGCATATGTAACTACTGTGTAGCCTTATAATCGCTGCCTCTCAGTAAACTGCTCAAAATGCCAAGTCTTACTGCTGGTAGATTAGTAATGGCTCACTCATAAGCAAGCTATGTCACTCGCTGGCACTGACAGTGACGAGTTAACATTTATAAACATAAACTGAATGCAATATCTGAAGTGTAGCGTGTACTGTATATCATTTCTGTCATGTAGTTCGAAATTTAAAAATGCCAGCTGTTGATTACACTATGTCCTAACGGCATGACGAATGAGCTCATAGTAATTGTCTATAAGGACTTGGGAGAAAAGGTTTTCCTGGTCCTATAAAATAGCTTTTTAAACATTTTGGAAGTGTTTTTATTTTATTTTATAAGAGCATATGTATTTTATTATTTAGTTTTTAAAGTGCTATGCGTTTTCTTTAATCTTTTTATAGCCAGATTGTTTAATAGTATGGTTGCAGAGCTTTGTTCACATGGCTGTGGCAGGGCCACATTCGATCACCCAATTTCAGACTTGAAGTCTGTAGGAAGAGCGAAGCTGTTAGGGTTTCCGTTTGTGCCCCTGCCCCCACAAAATGCATGGGCGGGCTGTCCTACAAGTGAGAAAATGACCAGTTGCTTTGCAAATGATATAATTCATGCATGGCATAGCTGTCTTATTCAGTCTTATTTGGTCTTATTTGTGTAATGAGCACTGGAAGAGCTGATTCAGGCAGAATTCTTATACAAATACACGTGCACTCATACACACACGCCTCGAATGTCATATTGCATTCTCCCAAATGCGCTGTCGCTGCATGTTGTACTTAGACATTCACACCTGAGACACAAAAATCACCCGCACGCACACACGTGCACACACACTCTGAAACAGCAATACTGAGCAGAAAACCACACAAGCCAAAAAAAGTCCACCAAATGACCACAGATATTAGCTGGATGGTCTCCAAAGAGCATGTTATTTTTTTACCCTCTCTCGCCCTGTGGGAACAGACTCTGCTGTTCTGAGCTACACTGGGTCTGCACTCGGAATACTGAGAGAGAGAAGGAGAGAGACAGACAGACAGAGAGAGACAGATGGGGAGCGGTCTAAAAAGCTTTCAGTCAAATCACTCAGTCACTGTATATCATTACTAACAAGCTAAACATTACCAGCATTCCAAGAACTGTGAGCTCCTGGAAAGTTGTTGCGTGTGCACAGACGTATGCAGGAGTAGAGGACAAACAGTTACCTAGTTACCCTTCTGGAGGACAACGCCAATACTTTCTCACCACACCAGTTTTAAAGGGGCTTTCTCAGACTGCTTTTGGTGGGGATGTGGCTCGAGATGAGGCTTTGGCCTATGATTTTAGCATTTGTTCATGGTAGAGGGCTAAATGGAGGACATAGTATTTAAAGTTATTTATTTATTTATTTATTTAATGAAATGTGCAGTTATTTTACCATTATTAATTTTATATAAGTCGACAACTGAAATAGCAAGGGTATGTTGACCCAACAGCAATGGCATAACTTTGGTAAATCACATTGGGCCAACAACGTTTTGGCCGGTGGGCCCATGCTGTCCTGCTGCTGGTTGGCAACCAATGCTAGATGGTGGGCCTGCACTGGCTTAAAGTTGGCTGGCAACCAGTGTTAGACAGTATGCCTACGTTGCCCCCATGTTGTCTAGCAACCAGAGGTGATATGGATATGTTGGCCTGATGTTGGCTGTAGACAAGGGCTCAGAGAGTCAACATTGTGCAGCTAATAGCTGACCAACCAAACCGCCAACCTAAGTTGTACCAACAAAAACATTAATTAATTTAATTTAATTGACTAAATTACCAAAATGGTTTTAATTGAGGCAACAACAGACATGACAGCCTATTGAACAAATTCATAATTTACACTTTGCCCTTAAGTGTAACTTAATTTATGTGTTAAACATTCTGTGTTATCACCGAACAAGTCAAAGAGTTGGAGAAATAGATGGAATTTCCTGTTTTTGGATTCACTATTCAGTAACTACTTTAAAGCTCATATGTAAGTTGTTGCAGCTGTGAGCATAAGGAACTGAAGTGTGCACTTCTTTAGGGGTTAAGTGAGTTACTAATTTTAAGCAGTGAGCTGGTGAGAGGAAGTTGGGCTGCATGTGCGATGCTGTTAGAGTGAAAGGTATTTTGTGTTAACTTTAAGCTCCTGTCCTAACAGAGTGTAAACAACTACATCCAGGCCACTGCTCTTTTATGGATATGTAACCCAGGGTTACTGGTTCGTTTCCATGGAAACGCCCGACAGCAACGCGTTTGTGGATCCAAACACTAAGTGCAATGACCTGTGCTTGCTTGCGTGTGTGTATGTGTGTGTGCGCGCGCGCGTCTGTGTGTGTGTATAGTGGTGGTATGGGGGGGGTGGTTTAGGGGGCTCTTTAGAAACAGAAGTATTGAATTGCAGGTGCACTGTTCAGTAGCACAACAACCACCCCACCACCCCCCTCCACCCCCCAACCCAGCTCCCTCGTTCTCTGTGTTATCCTAATTAGAACCCCCTGATACACACAGACACACATACATATACACACACACACCAAACACACAAAGCCGCTGAAATACAATTTTCTCCATTTGCATAATGAGGATTCACTGAGCCTGGGAAAAGCTGGCACTGAAGAGAGAGATTGTGAGAGAGAGAGAGAGAAAGAGAGAAAGAGAGAGAGTGGGAGAGAGAGAGAGAGAGAGAGAGATTGTGAGCGAGAATGTCTTTGGCTGTAGATGATTTGGATAATGCTTTAGAAACACCTCACCATAGCCTTTTTTCCCCTTTTGTTTTTTTCCCATACATTTCTGACGTACGTGTTAGTTTTGAGTGTGTGTCCAGGCTGAGTCACTGTTCCGGCGATAAAGGTGTGACTCTTCATACACAGGCAGAAGAAGACAAGTCATCACAAAGAGCAACTAACACACACCCACACACATATAACATACAGTCACAATTTATACATGCACCACAGAGCAGCACTTACATATCATATTACCTGAGCACTGGAAAGCTTGGATTATTATTAATGTTATGTGCTTGATTATTAGGAAACATGAGCACAATAATAATATGACCATTTGCATTTTTTTAAATCGGAATAAACTAATATAAAATGCACTCCTAGAAATGTCTGTATCTTCCGAACACTGTTTTTTATTTTTAGGAAAATCCCCTTTATGAAGGTGGGAGGACTTTTCAAAAACTACAGACACTTCTGGGTAGAATTTGTGGGGAGGGTTGTCTCTTTTTCTTAGAAGGAAAGTCATATAGCTATGGTTACTATCATGAAGCTATATATATTACACAGGGATTCCCAATTGTTGTGTGATATACACTACCAGTCAAAAGTTTGGACACACCCAACTAAATGGAGGTTGTTGGTTACCTTGATCTGATATCCTGATATACCACAAATAATCTTGATGTATCACAATATTATATTTGTGCCATATAACCACCTCTAATATAGATTTAATCACGCCTAAAGCAATTGCTTTCTCTGCACAGTTTAAAAGCCCAAGTTTCCCTTTCAGTTTAGGGAATATTCATGATGGACAGACCAATAGAACTGGTCCAGAACTGCTTAGAAAAGTCTTGTTATATCAGCCTCCACTACAGGTTAAGAAAGCTGTTTTATCCTCCTGTAAAGGTCCATTTTGGAGCTTTTTAAGGTGGACTGTATAATTCCATGAGTGCTATTTTATAGTTTGATGTCTTCACTTTTATTCTAAAGTAAGGGACTAAAGTAAACACAAGGGAACCTTCTATGAGTAGGCTTGTCTTAACTTTTGACTGGTGGTGTATTAGTGAAATGCATGCTGGGTATTGTAGTATACAAACACTGACGAATGAAAAGATGGAAATCTTGGAATTCTTTGAATCTGAGACCCTGCCCCTCTAATTAATGATATTCCTGGGTGTGTTTTCCTAACAGTAAGGGGAATTGACGAGCCTGAAAAGGAATATCATTGAGAAATTTCTCTTTCCCTATTACATCTACTACATAATACTGCATGCCATGACAAATTGCGTATTTAGTGCTGGTTTTACACCAGAATGCCGCTTTAAATAACTGAAACAACTTGTGGAGGGGATGAAAGAACATGTATGTCTCACTTCTTTGCTCTCTTTCTTTCAGTATGTGTAGGAACAAAGCGTACGGTCATGCAGCGCGGCTGCTGTTTATGTTCTTACGGGGCAGGTTCATTTATTACTGAGGCTTGTAAGTGTTTGGCTTGACACATGCACACACATGGTCAACTGGAGGTGCTAGTTCCTCAGACTGTTAAAAACCCTCAAACACATACACGATCGGATGAAGTCATCAAACAAGCACATGCATATACAAGCCCATACTGTAGCACTCGCGTACATTATATCCCCTATACGCTGCTAATAGCACAGTATTCCAGCTATATCTGATATCACTAAGTGCATCTTGTCCCCGAAGCATCCCCGCAGCCAGGCCTCTGAATATAGAATAATTCCACTGGCCTCAATGGCTTTCAGACCATAATTGCAACTTAATCTCTGGCCCAGTGCAATTTGCATGGTAATAATATCCAATATTCAAAATGTAATAATGCTCTTGTGGTCGAGGCCTTGCATTTGCATCCGAACTCAGCGGCAGCTGCTGCTCTACTGCTGCTCTCTTTGATGCAGATGTTTTCTCCCTCTCTGTCTCTGTCTCTCTCTCCTTATTTTTTTCTTTCACTCTTCTATTTTTTATGCTATATATCTCTCTCCATTTTTTTTTGTTTTCTCTGCAATGATTATTAAATAATATCGTATCCCCTCTGGCTAGTGTCCGCAGGGTGTTCGACCTTGTCGAATTCCTAGATGAGCTCATTGACCGAGAAGAGCTGGGTTCAGGCTATTTTGGGGATATTGGCATTGAGAAGCTAACAGATGCAAGTGGGCAATTTAAAATATGAAATCATCGACAGTTTTGATTGGCCGTGATACAGGAGGTTTTGTGTGGTAGTGAAGGGTTGTGATTGTATAGCCGGCATGTACGTTTCACTGCAACCCATCAAATGCATCCTATCTTTCTGAAACCCTTTTACCTCAGAGTGTCTGTGTATTCCACTGCAGCTGTGGGATGGAAAGGAAGTTTGCACATTAGAGAAACGTCTAAATGTTAGCTGGTGCTTTAACTCTTTGTAGCCTGTGTGAAAACCAGATAAGGGTTTTTCACACAAACCTTGGTGTTCATTATATGCAAATAGCAATATGTCCATTCTACATAATCCGCTGTCACATTACCACAATGCAGACTGTCTAAGTCATGATGCATTGTAAGAACCCTATTAGTTACTATTTTGTGCTGAGTTGCCTTTTATTACAATGTAGGATATTGTTTAACTCAAATTATTTTATGACTACATTTTTATTTAAGAATGTGTCATGCTAGTGAAAGATTAAAGATCAAATAACATTAGTTATAATGGTCTATTAGAAAGTGCTAGTGTGCTTCATGTGTTCATTTAGCCCACATAGTTTGAGTTTTGGATAAAAGCTGGTTAAAAAAATCAGCCATCAGCCAAATAGACTGTAAGGAAATCAGAACTGACCATAAAAGGCCATTATCGGTCCAGCCCTAGAAACCACATAGGCAATTTGAGATAGGTAAATAACTTGACACGGTTTGAAGCAAGTGTGTGATAAATGCATGCATGCAGCTGGCACAGTCCTAACTGGTGGCTTTAAGCTTCCGTGACTTGTAAAGCTGTAGTGCCAGTGCAATACTAAAGAAGCAAGCTTTGGATGCCAAACATGTATTGGCCAATCAACCACATTTGGTGTAAATCTGTGTACGTGTGCGTAACTGAATGAAGTTTAAAAAGTGAATGGTGAGCTTTAGCAGTGTCAGTTTGAGGAAACTGTGGGGAGGGAAAGGGGAACGAGTACGTAACTTAGGTTTTTTGCAGTCTGTGGGAATTCTGTGGTAGACTATGGTGTAAGGACTGGGTAAACTCTACTTTCAACGCCCCACATAGGAATTCACAATCACCTTATCTAACTACTCCTCATTGCTTGATTGAAACCTCCAGCTTTTCAGGTAGGCGTGTGTGAACGAGCTGTTGTGCACCCAGGACTTACAGTAAATGCCATGGCCTTACTGACACGTGCAGTGGTTAACAGGAGTGCTGAAGGTGCAGAAAAAAAACCCTTACAGGTCTAAGTTTAGAAACATGTGAGAGATAAAGAAAAAGAGAGAGAGAACGAGACAGAAAGAAAGAGTCCCATCAGTCAAAAGTACGGTTGCAGCGGCCGACCTGCTCCACCACATCTGACACACAAGCTCTGTCACTGTTCTAATAACAGCACTTTGGATGAGCTTGCTTGTACAGTTACATTAAGACTCCACATTCTCACTTCGGTGTACAGATTTAGAAAGTCACAGAAGAATAAATGCGTGTGCGGTTTGGTTTGTTAACGTTTTCGTGTCAGCGGAGGAAGCGTAGGACATTTCAAGGTGAGGGTATTTTAAAGGGACATTCCACTACTTATCGGCGTATTGATAAGTTTGCACGGTGAGGGGCACCACATGCTGTTCATAACCATGTCCCCTTAAGATTCCTATCAGCTAAACATCTTGTCAGAAATGGCCAGGGGGGCAGGAGAGAGGTCAGCCATGGGGTGCTTTGGCGTCTTGGCTGTGAAATGTTTTTGGTTTGTTAGAATCATGTTAACCCTAATTAACGTGATGCTGAACACATCTTTTAAATCATTAGCTTAGCAAAGAAATCTAATTTTTCCCAGATGTGGTGGACCAGCCAAGACATGTTTGGGGTCAGAAGTTTATTTCTTCAGAAATAAAACATGCGGTTAATGTAGATATCCAGGTTACAGAAGGAGGCGACACAGTGGCACAGTGTATGGGGTTGTCGCCTCCCAGCAAGAAGGGCCTGAATTCTATTCCTGGCTCTGGGGCATCCAGGGTCCGTTCTGTGTGGAGCTTGCATGTTCTCCCTGTGTCTGCGTGGGTTTCCACTGGGTGCTCTGGTGTCCTACCACAGTCCAATGACATGTAGTCAGTTGATTGGAGATACTAAACTCCCTGGTAGGTGTGAGTGAATGTGTGTCTGCCTTGCAATGGATTGGCGGCATGTCCTAGGTGCCTCCTGCCTTCCACCCTTATAATGCTGCATACAAATAAAGAAGACATGTTTGTTCTGTAGTTTAGTAGTTTAGCTACAATACATCAAAAACACAAAATATTACATTTTAAAACACTTTCTAGTTACCCACATCAAATGTCCTCAGGTCCTCATCAAATGTCTCCAAATCAAATATGTCCCTGCCTGGCCACAGTTTTGGTAGTCCTGCTTTAAGACCTTTAGTGATAGTTGGTGTGGCAGAGTGGGCAGGAGATGGAAAGAAATGTCTACAGCATCTTCCTTTTTTGAAGGAATGTGTTACATGTTAATTCTGATGATTCAGCTGTAGTGCATTTGAAATGGGAGCAGACGAGAGAGAGAGAGGGACTGCAGTAATGGGGCGAGCTCGAGGCTCTAATTAGCAGTGGCCAGAAGCATCTGTTAATCTTTACACTACAATCTCTCTGTAGCTGGCCTAATGAAAGAGAGAACTACAAGTTGTACGAGCTGAAATGCCTGTATGCAGTGTGTGTGTGTGTGTGTGTGTGTGTGTGTGTGTTTGGCACAATGAGCTGTGTGAATCATTAGATGCTGGATTGCTCTGGCTCCGAAGCCAGCTTGCCAACCCTCCCGCCGCTAGTGTTTTCCCAAGCCCTCGTCACACACGGCGCGGCGTGGAGGGGATTCCTCACCGCAGGGCTCAACACTGTTTGATCCCATCACTCCTGCCGCGCTTAGAGGCGGAATTCTTCACACGCTCATAGACTCTGCGATTCAGAGCTGGTGAAGTCTTTTTGTTTCTTTTTTATTTTTGAGATGCAGTGCGTTTCATGGACCTTGGATATAATTCACTCCCTCACTCACTCACTTACTCAGACAGCAATTCAAGTTCAATAAGTGTTTTATATCTGAATTATTTGTTCAGGCTAGATCATGGCACTCTTTTTTTCCTCTGGGGTTTGGAATTGTGCTGTGATTGACCAAAATATTTAATCTTCCAAAAGTAAGTGAAAAGTGCTAAACAAGATGGAGCTGTTAGCGCTTAAGTAGCTTTTGTGTGCTTCATTGAAAGGGAGGAAACTACCACCCAGCCATTGTCCATTTGTGGTTTCAGATCTAGATCTACACTTTCAAACCAGCAACTTCAGTGTTGTAATCTACTTTCAGCCATTAGACTCTTCCACTCATAAATAAGTAGCACAGTGATGCCCCACTTACATTAGCAACACTACACATATGGTGGTGTGGTTTTTATACCATGACAGTTTTCCTAAATCACAACATACTGATGTGTCACCCCTGTATCTCGATACATAACATGTATCTAGGTTCAGCCCTAGTTAGGGTTAGGTTTTGTATGCAGTCAAAGATGCTAGCCAGTTGGCTAATTAGCTTTTTATGATTCCTGATTAATTGCTAACTAACTAAATACCTTATTAATTGCTAACAAATTCTCTCTGAAACGATTACTCAGAGCTAATATCCCAGTATTGTAGTCATTTTTGGCCATTTTCCTGGATTTTGGGCTACTTCTATAGAATGGCCCAACAGAGATTCTGGCCTGTTTCTATAGCATGGCTCAACAGAGATTCTGGCCTAATTCTACAGAGTGGCTGAATGGAGATTCTGGCCTATTTAAGTATAATGGCCCAACAGAGATTCTGGGCTGTTTCTTTGAAATCGCCCAACAGAGATTCTAGCCTATTTCAAATCAAATGGTCCAACAGAGATTCTGGTATATTGCTATAGAATGGTCCAACAGAGATTCTGGTATATTGCTATAGAATGGTCCAACAGAGATTCTGGTCTAATTCTAGAGAGTGGTTGAACAGAGGTTATGGCCTGTGTTGGTATAAAATAGATTTGGGTCTGTTTCTATAGAATGGCCCAACAAAGATTCTGGCCTATTTGTACTGAGTTGCCGAACAGAGATTCTGCCCTATTTCTATAGAATGGCCCAGATGTTAACACAATGCAGCTGGTGTTTCAAATTATGAATTATGAGGTTTTTATACAGCGGTGACAATACAAAAAAGTATTATACGTTATGCAGCGTTACTGCATGGAAGTCTAAAATCACATTATGCCTAATAAATGGAGGTCTAGAACCACTGCTTTCTCTCTGAATCTCACACTGGCATGATCCCACACCAGCAAAGTCTCACAAATGCATGCTTGTTTGCAGATGCCTTTAGCGTATATATGAAAAATATGCCACAAATATAAACATAGGAACATGAATGGAGGATCTATTCGATGCTGCTGCTGCTGTTGTGATAAGACGTTGATTGTTTATCTTCCTGAAATTCAACTTGTGGAGATGACCACAAGCAGAAAAGCGCCAGGGCTGCGTCGCATGAATGGCACTGTGTGTCCTTGTTTCCTTAAATCGTCATAATTTCTAGAGCTGTCAATGGCCATGACACTGAATTGTCGTCCCTGTTCTCGTCCTCTGTTTCTTTCTGTCTCTCTCACTCTCTCTCTTTCTCTATGTGCTCCTTGTCTGCCATCTCTTTGTCTTTTTTCTCTTTTTGCCATTACACTGTACGTCTCCCTACACCTCTCTGTCTCTCCCCCTGCACCTCTCTCTCTCTCTCTCTCTTTCCTCTACAGAACAGATACAGTGTAGGAGATCGTGCTAGGCTGTACAGCGGTTTGCCCGTGAGGCCCAACCCTGACGGGAAAAGACTGCCCTCTTCAGGGGTGAGACCCTCCATCTCTCTCTTTTTCTCTCTCTCTCTCTCTCTTTCTTTCTCTCTATCTCTCTTCCTCGCCTCCCTCTCTCTACCACCCCCTGTAGTCGGTAGGCCCTTTCTCGTAGTGGTTTTGTGGTTAGAAAGCTGCCAGGCAGAAGAGTCATGTGATTGACTGACAGGCAGCGCGAGTCCCCATGACCGACAGCATCCCCGTGGAGTCACACTTTACACCCACGATAGCCTCCCCCGAAGGCCCTGAGCACATATACACAGAGCTTGAGTCAGAGGGAGAACCCATGAGAACCTCCTAAATGTGAGCAGCCTCTAAGTGAGCTCTGTTAGCATACCTCGGTGCTTCTGGGGCCGGTCCCGCTCATCTACTGCAACTTTTCAGCAAATCGACAGATCCATACCCGTAAACTTTAGCTAATGTAGCAAGGTCGGCAAGAATGTCGTTCGATTTGATGACAAATTTTGTCCGCCCTGTCCCCCCTCCTCAAAATAGATTCATCTGGAGTATGTTATTAATTTCACAGGGTATTTATTTCGTGCATGTGTGAAAGGTCACATTGTTATGATCTGTTGGGTTTTTGGGTGTTTTACAGAGCTAACGGTTTGGTGATGGCAAAGTTTCCAAACTGCCTAGTTTCGATTGGCAACAGCATTATCTAGTTCAGTAGCTCAGCTTGTTAAACAAAGAATTATGATCACAGTACAATCATAAAAACTGTGCACTCATATGGATTTGAACGCTTTCAGTCCTGTTACATGTTTATTGATTTTCAAAGTGAAAATGGACCACATAAAATGAACACATTCCCCTATAGAGAGCACCTTTGTATATAGTGTTTATATACGTGTTGTTTTGTAAAACATATACAAAAGCCACATTTTACATTTTAAATTCAGCAGTTAACATTAACTGTGCCTTAAAATATGCAGAATGTGTTATCACTTATTTTGTACTTATTTTTTATTGTGATTAGCAATAAAAACATGCCATTAGACCTGGACGGCTTCTCCATACATATGGCAACATTTATTTGCTAAAATGCAGCTGAAATAGTTTTACAAAGAGGGGAAAATAAAAAAATAAACGCTTCCTGCGTTGGTTTGGGGGTTTTGTGGTGCTTTCGGACAGAGATATGCTCATAAAGCAGGAGAAATATTATATATTTACTACAGATCATTTGGCTTTGTGTGGTCATCCACTTCCAGACATGTCATGTATCTGGACAGTTTGTAAGGTTCATCCTCTGGGATGGACCAAAAACATTGTTCACTGCAAACTAAAGCATGTGTTATTGGATGTTTACTGATAGGAAATGCCTGTTTATGATCATTTATAAACATTATGGTAGACGAATGGTGTATTCCGTGTCACACTTTTCATTGGCGTCTTATGTACTAGCTTTATCTATCATGCTGACTGATAATACGCCACTGGTTGTGAAGTGATATGGAACTTGCCTGAATTCACTGTTTCAATGCAACTTCCTCTGGTAAACACATTAGGACCAGGACGGTCCCGATACATGATTAGGGAAAATCCCAGAGCAATGTTGAAAGCCACTGCTGCATATGATATGGTAAAATGGCAAAGGCCCTTATTTGCTTGATCAGAAAAATTAATGTAAATAAATAAATGAATTAATGAATACATTTGATCACCGTGCAGGATTTTAGTCACGTGAACGTGACCTGAGCTGAACTACGGTTTGCGCTTCGTCACAAACCACAAGACATTCAGTGCTACGAGTCTCAAAAGAAAAAAAAAAAATAGCATTTAAACGTGAAACATGTCTCTTTGAAGCTCCTCTGCTCTCGCATGTTAAGCTTTGCTTGAATTTCTGGAGCCATTTTGGCACAATCTGTACAGCTTCCATGCCTCCATTTTGTATGTGAGCAACAATGCATGCAGTCACTCTGTACACCCACCTACACACACATACACACACACACACACACACACACACACACAAAACACATATAGCAAGTGCAAACACACCCTTACCCTGTTTTTTTCCCCCACCTGGGCTATAAAAGTCCTTACGAAGCATTTCTCACATCCACTCACACATACAAATGACTCATCACCAGTGAGTGACATTGTTTGACATTCAGCTATAACAGTTAAAAAGTTTACTTTTTCATTTTCCTCTCACTTAACCAACAGACGTGCTTAATGAACAATAATAAGACAGGATAATCAGGATTTTAACCTGGACCTTTCTCTCCGCACTGCATTTATCTACATGGCCTACGTGTAGGCCCGGAGACAATGGAATAAAGAATTCCTTTTGCAAAGTCTCCTTAACTATCGCAGCATTCGGAATTATCTTTTCAGTGCACTGCTGATGCGAATCCCTGGTGAATGCATGCTTGTGGGTGGGTTTCCTTTTTTTTTAATTATAAAAGAGACGGTATTGATGTTTCAGAAGGCGCCTTTTTAAATCATTTATCACCGACAGAGTGCTAACAGAGCATTTCCTACCAACACTGCCCAGCGCTAAAGCTAGCTCTCATACGTTATCTCCAGCCAATATCGTAAGTGCAATTCTGCAGGACGATTCTACACAAATCATTCCAGTGAGCGCAGTGTCAGGAGAGAGAGAGAGAGAGAGAGAGAGAGAGAGAGAGTTAGAAGGACCCCTGAGATGTGCTTGTATAGTGTAATAGTGTATAAATAAAATAGATACTTTTAAAACAGAATTTTATAATAAGTCTTTTTTAGAAATGTAAAGGTCATATACACCCTGTGCTGTCTTCATTCCAGTGACTACAGAATCAGAAGACGAGGGAGTGAGTGACATGGAGGCTTAAGTGGAAGGGACTAACGTTGGGTATCTGAGTGAAATATGTAGTTTTTTTTTTTTATATCTTTTATTATTTGTCTGTCAGGTTAAAGTTTATATACCTTTAATGTTACGAGTGCCATAGTCTCATGAAAGAGAGGGAGAGAGAGAGAGAGAAGTGAAAATTTACATTTGAATACAGTAGGGTTTTGAAATGTGTATCAGCAATCATTTTCATATATATGACTATATATATATATATATACATACATATATATGAGGAAAAAAGAGAGATGGTGAGAGACCTAGAGGTGTTATTGAAAGGCCTAGCACTGTGTGTATATAGTTAGTATTTTTACCATTAGATTTTTTTACTGTGCTCATCATTGAATCTGTCAGGAGAGCAAGAGAGAGAGGGAGGGCGAGAGAAATGGAGAGAGAAGTGAGAGGTGCTAGCATCACGTATTTGAATGAATATAGATTCTAAAGATTAGTTTTAATTTTGTTTCAGAAAGTTAAAGCTTTTGTTTAGCTTGGATCAGTGTTTTTTTTTTTTTTTTTATGCCATTGCAGCCTCATTCCCCGGACTGCAGTGTTGGGGAGAGAGAGAGAGAGAGATCGAGCGAGAGACCTAGAGAGAGAATACCAGAGTGCGAGTGTTGTGTATTTCAATAAAATGATGTGTTTTTAAAAATATTAGTGTTTTTTATTTTATCTTTTTTCTAACAAGTGTAAGTTCATTTACCCTTAGATGTGTTTTTATCATCCTAGCTTTGGAGGAACAATCTAAATAAAGAAGAGAGGAAAAAAAAAATTATGATTTTTTTTTTTTCTCCTTCTTCTTCTCGGTTTCCGGATGTGCGCGCATTTCCATATGAATGCTTTTTGAAATTATCTCTCTTTTATCAAACATCTCTTCTTCCCTCCTTTTAAGAAGTCTAACCAAAGCGTCTGCATGGTTTAGCAAAGAACAACCACTTAAGCAGCTTTTAAAGGAAATGTGTCATTTCTTTTTTCTTTTTTTCTTTTTTAAAACTTTTTTTTCTTTCTTTCCGCTCCACCCCCAACCACCCCCCCCACCAAGCATTGCTCGTGTCAGGTGTTGTGGTAGAGTGAGGGGGGTTTAGGGGGCTGAGGAGGCGGGGGAGTGAGGGTTTAAGGCCTTTGTTCAGTATCTCTATATCACTCTGCGCAGGGTTCAGTTAAAAATGGGTTCAGCTGAACATCCGCTGCTTTGCCAAAAAATACCCCCCCCCTTTCACCACCACCTCCCCTCCACCCCCTCCACTGCTCACCTTTCTAACACACACACAAACATATAAAGCCTCGTGCAGAAGCATGCTCGTGTGCACATACGAACACTGTTACACTGTACACAACCTTGCAAAACGTGTGCTCACACATGCTGGGTTTATTTCAGGATTTTATTTCTCAGAAATCTACTTCTCTCTTTCTCCCCCTCCCCTCTTTTTTCTTCTGGTAAAGGGCACAACTTACGGCTTCATGCTATCGCTATAGCAACTCCACAGTGCCCTTATCCTTAAGCGAGAGGTTTGGCACGCACGGCCACGGCTGCCAAACCCAAACCCAAAGAGTACAGGCAATGGGATTACTGCTGCTGGAGAATATAATCTCACTGGCCTGAAATATATGCAGTAATGCACCGTGCTAACATTAGCTCAGTTCTTAATGCAGAAACAATAGTAATAAGCTGACATGAAGAGTTGTAGGCAGATTGCTGCTCTAATGCCTGAGGAGATGCATGATGATGCACTGCTATAATGGGGGTCCTTTAAGGGTTATATATATATATATATAGAACCATGGCTCAGAGAACCACTTAAGCGCTTAACCCTTTTGAGGCATTTGAGAATTTGGCTAACTCCTTGAAATCAGCTGCCAAAGCTGTGCACAAAGCTTGCATGTCCATGCTAGAACTGGAGCTCATTACTCTACTGGGTTGTCTATCACTGTATAAAAGATGCATGTAGCCTGCTTTACTGCTGAATGCACTCAGAGATCATTCAAAGTGCAATATAGAGCTGTACGTTATGTAGAGTAATGCTCATTTTTGCGTTTTTGCGTGTTGGCCAACTGCATGCCTCATTATGAAGAGAGCATATATATATATATACAATATGTCACATAATGCTTTTCTAAACATATATCATGCGGAATTGTCAGTACTTTGAAAACACAGACTGACTTTATATTTTATTATAGAGTGAGTATAATTAGGCCTGTTTTACAGTTTGAAAAACACAGAATGACAATCACTGTACTTATTTTATTATAGGGTTTGTATATGTGGCATTGGCGGTTATATTTTGTGTATCATGGAAATGCATTGATATATATATATTTTTGGTATTTGATCGTTTTTGCCATACTGTCAGGAAAAAGGCCTTGTTTACTTGAATCCACTAGTTTAAGTTGAATTTAAGTTTAAGATGAATTAACATGATTCACATACAGAACTAGTTAAAAGTTTAGACACACCCAAATAAATGGATGTTGTTGGTGATCTTAAAGACTCTGTAGGCTTACACTTAACAGTTCCTACTGATGAGAACAGTACAAATCCTGATATTCCACATATACTTTTGATATATCACAGTTTTATAATTACGCCGTATCTCCACCTCTAATATATATTTTGATGTTAAAAAACTTGATTCTCTAATTTTGCAGTTTAAAACCTATAGTTTCCCGTTCAGTTTAGTGAAAATCCATGATGGACAGACCAATAACCCAAAGTCCAAAATTGCTAAGAAAAAATCTTATATCTTATATTTCATATCTCAGGTCAAGAAATCTGTTTTATCCTCCTGTAAAGTTCCATTTTAGAGGTGGTTTAAGGTGGACTGCGTCATTCCATTAGTGTTATTTTATAGTTTGATGTCTTGTTATTCTAAGCAAAGTATTAAGATAAACTTATGGAGAACCTAATGTCAGTGGCCTTATCTAAACTTATGACTCATATTTTATGTGCATAATTTCCACATGAATAAAACACACTTCATCAACAGTTTTGGAAATGGATGTATCAGTGTTAGTATGGTGCAAAAATAACTAGTATTTTGTAACTATGCAGTGAAAAAGAAACCCTTTTAAATTCTAATGCAAGTTAATGTAGAGATTTTCTTCCATTCATTTTAGTAATACTATTGGTCCATTCATCCTGAGATAGTCACGCCATGTAAAAGGCAGCTGTCATTTAAAGATAATGTAAAATATTAAATGTTCAAAAAAAAAAAATATATTTTAATGTGTGGAACTACATATTGTACATGTTTTAACTGAGCAAATATCAGTTTGTTGCTTCATCCCAGTCTGCATCTCATTCCGCTTTTGAGAAGAAATAATGATTTAGGAATTTAAAGTTGAATATGTTTTCCTCCCTGTAATTATGTTAGAATCGATGAAAATCAAATTATGAGCAGTTGTTAGTGCTCGCCTGTCGGATGCTGTTTTGAATAGAAGCAGCGTCCCTGGCCTGCTGTGTCCCGTGACTATTTTTAAGGTTTATGATATGATCAAGATGAATTATTGATATCTGCAACCGTTCCGCCCACCCCCCATCTCTCTCTCTCTCTCTCTCTTTCTCTGTTAAGCTGCACTCGCGTGTACAGTTCCCCCCTTCCCTTGTGGTCGTGTAGTTAAGCCCTTAGCTCTGCTCTTGGCTTATGCCGATAGCTTCTACAATAGTGCACAGTAAGAGCCATAGTCATATGCAAACAACTGCGCAGTGCTGGCATCCACTGGGCAAACAGGGCAGAATAGAACTCCTTATAATAATAACCCACAGTGGACCACAATAGGAAACAATGGCACAGAGCACAGTAACCAGCATAGTAACATACAACCTTCTATTAGAGCTGTGCACTCTCTGCTTATCTCCATAAGGCATTAACGTAATCTTCTGGAAATAAGATATGATTTGCTTTCTTTGTTTTTCTTTCTCCCTCGCCCTCCTGTATTGACCGGAGCGTTGGGTAACAGCAGGTTAAATTTAGGTTAATTGGAAAAACAGCTTTTCTTGGCTTGTTGCGATTCTGAACCGAGGCTGAATGTAGATTTACAGGCACAACATCAACAAAGCCATATTTTTCAGGGACTTCTACAGGAGCTGCATGTCTCGCAGTGTTATTTAATGTAATATATATCATTCTGTAATTATTACATAGTAAAACAATAGTAAAATGGATCAGCTTCTGCATTTCCTATAACAGTGTGTAAGAAGCACAGTGCTGCCTGAATGCACTGCAAGTTGGCACATTTAGAACACAGTTTGCGTCTTTATTATTTGCAGGGTTGGCCAGTAAAGTAAAGTCAGTCAATAAAAAAAATGTACCTATTACTTGAACAGTAGGATGTGAGATATGATATATAATAATATAATATATGCAAGTCTGGAAATGCAGGAAGCAGAAATTTGTTGCTGGAGCAGAAGCAAGTAACATCTAGTACCTTATTAAGTTGGACTGCAATCCCAACGATAGAACTCAGATCATCAGTCTGACTTTTTTAAACACTGAATTTCAAGCTGGCTGGAAATAAAAGAGGGCATTAATATGCGCATGCTGGTTCAAAACTTTTTTTTTTTTTCATATTTAAATATAGATTTTGTTCTATTGATGATTGTGCCAACAGTCTGTTCTGAAAATTTGAACTTGTTTCAGTCTACTGCCAGAGGAGCTGCAGAGCATGCATGTCCACGCTGGCCAGAGTGAAACGTATTAGTGTGTTGAGTTGGTGGAGCTTCCTGTTTGATTTCCTATCACTGTATAAAAGATACTATAACCTTAACAATGACCTCCACTGTGACCTTTTCAGATTGAACAAAGGAAATGATGATCTGAAGGGGTTAAGGGGTTAAAGCTAATTGACAGAAGCAGTGTTGTACGCGTGACTGGGTATCAGGCTAACGACTGTGTGCCAGGACTGAAGGAAAGAATTTCAGTTTTAAGTTTAACCAGCCTCACAGGTGCTTCTCTTTTGGCCTGCGAGTGTGGTCACTATTCCTTATCTAATGCTAGCAGGATGCAGAGCCTGTTGTTTTGCGGCCACAGAGTTTGCGTGGGTGTTTGTGTGAACCTAATAGACCATAGGGCATTAGTCTGGTGCCACCTCTTCCCCCTTTTTTTTGCTTGCCGTTTGTCTGAAACACCATCAAACCCATCAAACTCTTTCATCCTGACCCTCTGCTCTCATTTGCTGCTCCTCTCTCCCTTGTTCTTCACTCTCTGCCAGGGAAAAAATGACACATTCCACCCTTTTTCTTCAGGTCTCAAGTAAAATTCGACCCCCCCACACATACACCCCACCTTCCTCTCCTCACCTCTCGCACACATGCCTCCCCTCCCCTGTCTGATTCAGAAGGCTTGCATAGTCAATTACGTTGGATTTTTGAGAGATGGAGTGAGTCGGGAGTTGCCATATTTTTGTATAATATTAATATTTCATAAGCGCCATTCTAGGCTGCATATCTAAGAGAGAAGGGGAGCCTATTAGATTCTGCAGCAGCAGGACATTATTCAGCCTGCACAGAGGAATATACAGCAGCTGCTGAGACTGTCATTACAGCTAGTGCTCTTTATTTTTATCCTGATTGAGGGAAGTAAAAAAGGTGGAAATGATGAATACTGTACTGGCAACCCTGGTGTTTGTTTGACGTGTCAAGTTCAAGTTCAGCCTCTTGAATGTGCGTGCGTTGCCGGATCGGAGCATGTAGAGACAACAGGTACGCATCGAACAGGAGGTCACATACTTGAATCCACTACAGTACAAAGAATGCTGGAAATTAATTGGAAGTGAGTTAAAGGGCCCATATTCCACATTTTCCCTGCATTTAATTCTTTGCCCTCAGAGGTCCACTATTTATCCTTTAGACCACAACAGGCGGTTTTTACTACTGTGACCTTTATGAGTGACATATGTAAAGGACCACTGTTCAGAGTGTCTGCCCTATATATCGTCTTGTTCAAAACGATGTCTGGGTTGAAACACTCCGTAATCCCTAATGACTGTGTATGGGTGGGGCTGCTGTAGGCTGATTAAACAGCTATACAGTATGTTGGGTTTTGTGATATCACACTTTCTCTTTGTGGGCTGCATGGATTCGGTAGTGAAAGGTTGTGAACCCTGTGGTGATGTTTACGTACTACAGCAAACGCTTTTATTTATGATTTTTTTTTTTGGTGATACAGGCCCTTTAAAGGCAGCGTAAGGCTATTAAAGGGCCCATGTCATGGAAGTAAAAATTGAAATAAAACAAAAAAAAAAAAAAAAAACTCCAGAAACAAGCTGATTTTAATTTCATAATTTTTTGGTGATGTCACAAAAACCAACACTTAGAACATTTACTTCTGCCTGTTCCACCAGTTTAAATATGCTCATTCATGCTGAAGTTAAAAGGAGTGCTCCTGCATATGTGGATGAAGCACAATACAGGAAACTAGATACAGAGCTGATTTACATACAAGAGAATTAAAGGTGCAGTAACGAGTATTAAAGGTGCAGTTAACTCAATGGGACAAATAGAGGTTAAATCATCAGATCAAGAAAAAATATGAATGTTTTGGCACACCAACCCATAAAATGTTATAAAAGAAAAACAAAAAACAAGAAAATGTAGGCCATGTGCCCTTTAATCTGAGTGGAATTGGATTGGGCTGAATGGAAGGAAAACAGCAAAACAGTTCGGAAAAGGGAGAAAAACAATCGATGGTGAAAAATGGAACGATTGATTGAACTTGCTCGCTGTTGTTTCTCAACCAGATGAGATAGATATGCACTGCTGCAAACACTCACGGCTTTGTGGAAAGACAAACACACACTCCTGTAAATACGCACACACACGCGCAAATGTACACAGCAAACACACACTAATGCACTCGGCCCAAATGTATTAATGTAGTCTGGCAGCTTTCTCTGAAATTCAAATGTAAAAAAGGGGTGGGGGCATTCTCTCTCTCCCTGTCTATGTATCTGTGTATGTCTCTCTCTCTCTCACTCTCTGTCTCTCGCTCTCTCACTCTTAGAAAAAAAAACTGCCATCTATCTATTAGTGTACCGTAAATATTACATGAGCATTGGATCCTGCTGGCTTTGGCATGATAACAAATGTGTGAGAGAAAGAGGGAGAGAGAGAGAGAGGGAGAGAGGGAGAGAGAGAGAGAGAGAGAGAGGGAGCGAGAGAGAGAGAGAGAGAGAGAGGGAGAGAGAGAGAGAGAGAGAATGACAGAGTATTATTTTATTCCAGCACTCCTTGTTTATTGCTACTGTTCATGACCTACTTCTATCTTTCCCTAGTCAGCGTAGTGCACTCCAATCTGCCCCCCATCTCAAACGGCCGTCCCCGCAGTACAATTATCGCGCAAAAGGGAACCCAAATGGAGATGTTTGTACTAAATAACACACGTGTAATTAAGACCTAATGAGCTCTTGTCACTACGGAATGTGCAATTACACTGGTAATAGAAAATCTCAGCACAGCGCAGAGAGAGAAGGATGGGGAGAGAGAGGAGGAGGAGGAGGAGAAGGAAGGAGAATAGGACGGTGTAAGGTTGGAGTGAGAAAGGGAGAAAGTGAGAGGGAGAAAAAGGAGGAGATGGAGAGGAAGGGCTGCTGAAATGAGGAGACGGACAGAAAGGCAAAGTTGCTTACAGGAACAGTTCAATAAAAGATCTCTCAAATGTGCTCAATCAGCCGAGCTGTGTTTGGCATGTCTTTCATTTCTGCACTGGAGCTATGAGGCTAGGGTAGCTGACTGCTGGAAGCTCGTATAGCATTATAACTGGACCGTTGTGCACTTGTCCCCGTGCATGTGAAGTTTAGGACTGCAACAATTCAATACATTTGACATTTTATATATTATAAATCCAAACTGAAGCCTTATTTATGAACCCTCAAGCTCTGCACTGGCACAGGTTTGCTTATCACCAGTCGCCAGTAGCATGCAGTAGCTGCATATCTAAAAGAGAATCTACCTGCATGTAATTCGTCAACAGCGGTTTGGGGTTAGGCTTACTTTCCTCTCAATTAGTGCTCCTATTCTTGCCACATTGATGGTCACAAGACCAACACAAGAGTTTCTAACTGTAAGCCCTGAGACTAGGGCTGCATTTGAGTCTCTGCAGCATAGTCCACAAGCAGTCTGTGTCTGAACGACAAGGAATCAGGCTGTAACAAGTTTTGCAAAGTGGAGAACGAGTGGAATGGATTTTTATGAGTGGTGTTATAGGACACCGCATCACACATTACTAAACGAGTACACTAAAGAAACCAGCACTTATTGCTCTTCTTTATGGAAGAGGGACAGAGGAAGGTCCATCGAGTTTTATTCTTCCTACTCCGTCCAAGTAAACGTCTAAGCAACATAAGCAAGTGCTTCAACACCACTACAAGCAACAACTTTGCATTTCTGCAGAACAGTAGACTACTCCAGGCTACGGTGGTAAAGGGGTCTATCGTCAAGGTGTTTTAGCAAACCTCTGTGGAAACGATGAGCAGGATGGTACATATCCAAGTAAATGAAGACTCGCCTTTGAGCAAAACTAGCCTGTACTGCCCTGCTTTCACCCCCTGTTTCAGTTTTACCTGCCCAGTGGTTACCTTGTTAAGAGTGCCCTCTCTGGTGTGCAGCATGTATGAGACTGAGCTGTCTGGCAATATACTCTAAACATGAAAGACCCCTCAAAGCAAAGCAACCTGTTTTTGGCCAGAACGACACCGTGGTTTGAGTAGGCATGGTGCGGTGTGTGCTACCTGATCAGTCTGTTGTTTGTCCTGAGACCGCTCTTGACTGTGATTGGTCCACTGTAATCAGTATGAAGCCGGCTTTAAGCAATGCTGAAATGTACACAGACCACTTTTTAGTTATTACCTACAACAGTGTTTGGCAGCTGCTTAATTTCGTTTATTGTTCAAAATATGCTTCTGGCTTTTTTCCAACGTGGCTGAGTTGACTGAGTGTAGGTTTTTCATTGAAATTAAAAATAAATTCATGAATAAATTAAAAAACAGGTTTTTAGTTTTAAAAGTTTGCATTAAGACTGCCTTAATTCTTGTAAGCTATTTGAACTTTAAATTTTAAAATTAAAAAAAATTTAAATTTTAAAACTTTAAAAGCACAGATACATGTTGCGTTAACTTGCTATTTCAAATACAGTGAAGTCAAAATTCAAAAAGGACATTTTTTACGGTGTGGCATGAAGTGGAGCAGCTTAAATAGCCTGTACATGCAGAATCTAAAACACGCTCGTGGCTGGCTGGGACTACATTTGGTGTACAAGTGTGAATTTGTGTAATTGTGCAAGTTTGTTTTTTTTTACCAAACCATTCATTTAATGCAACAGAGCTCTACAAAGGTCTATCCAAACACCTGTACTGTAGCATATAAAGACTTCATCAGAGCTATACAGTTTAGGAGTGATGAGAGAGATAGTTCTGTCCTCTCTGACCTCCAGAAAAGCCAGCGGGGGGCTAAAAGCATAGGATACACTTTTTTGTTTAGCATTCCATCCGTTTTCATAAACACGTACCGTTTAAACATTTAAAATGAAAAGGTTCGCATGCCTGCTGGAATGGAAACTAATAGGAGCCCAATGTGCACAGAGATCTCCTACGGCGCTGTATTTACTCCTTCACAGCTCCATCTGATTACGTTAGTCTTTATTGGAGTTAAACACTGGTGACCTTATTGTTAGCTTGACCTTGCTGTGTGCTGTGAAAGTGTTCCAGTTGATGGCTTTCTACTTGTGGGTGGGTTTTAATATGACGCCATAGTCAGCTTGTACATTAAAAATATAATTATGCCTTGTACTCTGCTATTATTCCACATAGGCTGATGGTCTTATAGCATCATATGCTTAATAGGAAGCCCACTGGACAGAAATGAAAAGCCGTTAGGTTCAAACTTGTTGGGATAAACAGTGCAAAAGATGAAATGGGTCGTTGGGTAAAAAGACTATTTCTCTACGTGCACATACACATGTTTACACACGGAAGCACGCGTTCCATCAACTCCGCAACGGGATTGATGTCCTAAGCTTCTCATCACGTATCGCTGAAAAAGAACCATTCACATTGAAACAGAGAGAGGATGGAATCTCTCTCATGTCCTTGCTGTGTTGGGCATGCTCTGTATATGAAACGGTTTGATGAGTCTGCTCGTAGAAGACGCTCTTTGTTGCGTCCGCTGGGATTGGCCTTGAGAGACGTGCCTTTGTTGTCCTTTAGATCTAATGCATGCTGCTCTAATAGATTTAATGGTAGCGGACGACGAGGTTTACAGGCTTTTATATCAAACACACACACATGCTCTCATGCACACACATGCTCTGTACAGACTGTAATTTAGAGAAAGCCTAATTCCTTGAAATCCGAACCAATCACTTTGATGCCGATGTTGTAGGTTTCACCAAAGGCGGAAGCTTTTTGTATGGAGAATTCGTCTTCACCCCTAAAAGTCCCAAGCTTATTGTATCCTGAGGCTAATTGTTTAGTAACTCCATGGATGCAGACTGAGTTATAGTGTGTAACAGATCCTGTAATACCCCCCTGGCCATGTTAAGGGGTAGTGCATTAACCGAAGTCAAGAGGTCACCAGTGAAAAACATATGTAGCCATTCATTCACAGAAATGTAATAGACCCTAAATCTAGGGTTACGAGGTTACGACACATGCAGGTCCATGTTGGACAGAGTGAAATGTATGAGCGTGTAGAATAGGTTTGTGAATGATGTCATGTCGCTGTATTGCTGTGGGGCAGAGGGAGAGCAGGACGTGACTTTCTGCATAGGGATCTGTCCTGGGTGTGCACCATCCTTTTCATGCATATATATACATATTCCATATGTTCTAAAATAGGAATTTTGTAAAAGCTAACCAGGATAACCAAAAGCTAGCAAGCTGTCTGTATCTGCCTGTCACTCGTTCTTTTAGTTATTCATATAGCAATGTTGTTCCTTCATCTGTCCCTTCTTTCACACATTGCTTTGTCCGTCTGTTTTTTCGCTAGTCTGTCCACCCATCTGCACATCTGTTCATCCATTCCTTCACGTGTTGCTTTGTTCGTCCACATCTGTTCATCTGTGACTTTTTCAGGCAGTTAGCATCTAGAGTATAGCAGAAGGCTAGCAGTGTTGTACAGAGAGCTGTCCATCAAGCTGCTCATTAGCCACGCCCACTCATTTCTTATATAGGTCTGATCAGCAAGCATTTTTAATATTTTACTCTGTGTTCCCTCGGGTTTTAAATCCAGCATGTAATCATGTTTCAGAGGAAGCCTAAAATAGGGTTGAGTTTTACCAGAAGTAGCCAAAACAATACTGCTTAGAACCCCCATCACCAAAAACATAGCATTAATCACGGCACTATATAATGTTTAGTCAAAGCTACTTATATAGATCCCTGATTTTACAGTAACAAGTAAGCTTACAGGAGAGAAGAAAATGCATCCCCTCTGACTGCAACCTACATTATAGCGTGTAATATCTCCACAAACATGAGTAACAGCTTGATTCGATTTTGCATAGACTGGATGAGTTTCTAGATGTTCATGCCAAACACACAAACACAGAATTAACCCTATTCTGAGGAGAGTTTCCTGTAGCCTGGGATTTCTGCCACTGCTGGTAGACCCAAATGACCGCATACACCTGCAGCCTCAGCTACTTCCTTCACACTGTGGTCTTTGGCCACGCCCACATGCAGTCACTCCTTTTAACCAATCATTAACATCTGCTTTGAAGCCATTTTCCACACATGGAACAAGACATTTACGGCACTGTACCACCTCTTCTCCATCTATGAATCCCATCGCACACCTTGTATTTATAGCCAGTCATCCCCATGCAGCGCCACCTGCAGGAGTCTGAAGTCACTACCACCTTAAACATGCAAGGTGACTGTTATAGCACCAGCTCCTCCTACCACTCACGTCATGTGGTTTAAAATACCCACATAATGGACGAGATATTTTTGGGGTTGCATACATTCCGTCCCGGTCCCAGTTTTTAGTGAAAGCTCCACAGTAACTGCACCAGAGGGGGGCATCCAAGAGCGATGAACGATCCTGGTAACCTTTATCTACTTTCCAAATAGCATTGCAATCTGAGGCTTGGTTCTGGGTGGAACTATTCCTTTCATGATGAGCGTATAGTACGATCTTGAGGACAAAATGACAGGGTCCTTTAACTGCCCACCCCCCCAGAAAACTGCTCAGGTATGGTGATAATGTGATATTACTGTATTGTCGGCAGTGCAGTGTCTTTAAAAGACATGTTTGATATTTATTTAGCATTTACAATTGACTGTTCTCCAGCCCTTTGCCGTGTTTCCAGCAAGTGACAGATGTGGCTGAAAAATGCTCTGTGGAAGCTCTCGTGTCAGCACTTTGGTGTAATTGCTCGTTCCCGGAATTAGATTTTGGAATCTCGTTACTCTAAATCTCTTCTCACTTTATAAACCTAGTTAACTCCAGGCTTTGTTTTGTCTCTCTCTCTCTCTCTTTCTCTCTCACTCTCTCTCCGTACGAGCAGAATTGGGAAAACAGGGCGATGAATGAGGCCGCATGAGTGCGATATCCAAACACTGAGGAGTAATTAAGACCAGCAGATGATGGCGAATGATTCTCCAGTGGTTGCCTTGATTGCTCACACATACATGCGCACACGCGCACACACTAGGCATGCGCTCACTCGCGCACACTCTGAGAGAGGGTGTAATTTGTGAAGGTGTCTGCTGGAGTCTCCGTTTGGATACATTTGCATGTTAATTAGAGAGGCGGTTCAGCTGTTCTGGCTCATTTCTTCATCCTTTAGTCCATAAAGAAACAATGATCATTCTCCTCAGCGGAGCAGCGTGCATGCGCGTGTGCGTGGGTGAGGGTGTGTGTATGTGCTTCTATTTCGCTTGAATAAACCTGCGGCTCCTCAAGTATAACCGTGCAATCACTGTTTCAGTCTTTTTCTCAGAAGAGCAGGAGAACGGAGGGAATTTGAATGGCTGTCTCTCTCTATCAGCTGTTTGATTGGCATGTCATTAGTCATAGTGCAGAACCACACTGAGGTGTCAAATTCTTATGGAGTGAGAGAGAGACTGATAGAGAGACATACAGAGAGAGAGAGACGGGGGGAGAGATAGGGAGAGACTGATATGTGAGAGACGGAGAAAGGAGGGGGGGCAGGAGGCAGGGAGAGACACTGTGAGAGAGAGAGAGGTAGAGAGAGAGAGAAAGGAGGGAAGAAAGACTGATAGAGAGAAACAGCAGATACAAAAAGAGACAGAGATAGAGAGAGAGGAAGAAAGTGAGACAGTGATAGACACTGAGACTGGAGGAGAGAGGAACATTGATAGAGGTACACTGAGAGGGACAGAAATGGAGAGAGACTGTTAGAGAGACACTGACAGAGACCAAGAGAGGGAGACTGATAGAGAGACACTGAGAGAGACAGAGGTAAGGAGAGAGGCTAATAGACAAAAAGGAAGAGACTGAGAGAGACACTGAGAAAGAGAGAGAGAAATACAGAAAAAGATGAAGACTGATAAAGAGACACACAGAGAGGCGGAGAGTAAGAGAGACTGACAGACTTTGAGGGAGAGATGGAGGCATAGAGAGAAAAAGAAATGTGAGAGACATGTGAAGTGAGAAAGCGATAGAGAGAGATAGAACGAGAAAGTTAAAATGAGAAAAAGAGAAAGCGATAGACACCGATAAGGTATATATATATATAAAGAGAGTGAGAGAGAGAGAGAGAGAGAGAAAGAGAGAGAGAGAGCAAGGGACACAAAGACACAGAGAGACTTTGAGAGAAACAAAGAGAGAGAGACATTGTGAAACATAGCGAGAGAGATAGAGATTGCAAAGGGGGCTGTTCTCATTTCAAGCCCTAAATTTAAACCAGGCATGAGTGCACACACACACACACACACAGACACACATACACACACACACACACACACACACACGCGCACACACACACACACAGGCGTGTACCAGTTCATGCTGTTTTTTGTTTATACAAGTTGCTCATGGCAGCCATCTTGTTTTCAAGGTGTTGCACTCCAGTGACACATGCACATAGTTCAGTGCTGCAGGTCAGACTCCAGCTTATGAAACAGAGAAGTAGCAGGACACCTGAGAGGAAGCACAAAGAAACACTGTTCTGCAGTAGCCGTGCACTTGGGCCAAAGCAGCTGTGGTCTTACACACTCACAGACACATTTCTCTCTCTCTATATATCCTCTCCATCCTAATTACACACTTACATCTACTAATAAGCAGGACTCACTGTATGGACAAAACACTGGATTGTAACTATATTGCTGTACATTGTGAGTGTAATTTGCATATAGGGACACAGTCCTTGTAGTGAAGTAGTTAATCCCATAGGGTCAGTACACAATAGGGTCAGTACAGCTATACTAATCTCCTCTTCCTGAATATACAAAGAACATAATCTAACCAGAGCTGAACACTGTGGCATGAACAAGAAAGCATGCAAAAGGAGGATACTCCACATTTCAGTGACCTCACCCAGCAGAGTTATGTTCTGAACTGTGTCATGCTCCCACACGCACTAAGAGAATGTAACAATGCATCCAACAATAAAGGCAGCATGGCGTTTTATATGCTGGGATAGCAAGCATAGCAGCACATAGTGAGCGTCCACATGCTGATCCATTTTACTGTGACAAACCTGGTCATGTGCCGTAACTACCCTGAGGTCAGGTTTTAATGAGTTCAAAATAACAAAGTCAAAAGCCTGTGAATGTGTCGCTGGTGAAACATGAGGTTTGATAAGAGGGGCCTCTCATTAATTTGACCAAAACACAAACAAAGACTTTGATTTTGCTAAGGATAGTTCCAGAGCACATACCCTGGCCACATGGGATATAGAGTTAATGCAGTGCACACTAGATCCATACCAGCTTATACTATATCACAACAGAGGTGGAAAATATGCTAATACATATCATGTATATGATAATATGTGACAATATAAAATCTGTTATCATGGTATATTTTGTTATTGTGAAATTTAACGGCAGTAGTTTAAACATGCAACTACTTGTACATTGTGTCATGATACATCGAAAAGTATCATGTATCATGATATGGATTTTTTGCCCTATTGCCCAACACTTATATGAATGAAATAGCATCATTTAGATTACATATAGATCAAATAACATCATTTACTGAATTTATTTATTTTTACGTTCCGTGTCAGCTGACTTGCTCTGTACAGACATGCTGTTTCTGAGCTAAATATCTGGGGGTAAGTAAATGATGTGTTAGTAACGTAAGCTGTGGCAGCGAACAATTAGCATTTGTATCTTTGTGTTAAATAATGTAGGCCATTTCTGGGTAAATTTCAAGCCGCACACCACCTTTCATCGATTTCTGTAATCACGGTCTGCATTTAATTTAATGCAGTAATAGCAAAGCAGCGGTGCTCAGAGAAATCGAGCAGTACTGGAAGTGTCTGAGCGGTGACGCATATCGGTGCTGCACGTCCGGTGTGCGGTAAATGCTCTTTTGCATATTGCAGCCTTTTGTGGCATCACTTCTGCAAACACTGTTATTGTTATAAGGCTTAGCAACTGGGGTTCCCAATTCCAGTCCCAGTGACATCATACTCTGCACATTTGCGTGCTTTCCATACACCCAACACATGTAACCCAGCACATTAGGAGCTTAATAATGAGACAATGAGTTGTGTGAAATGAAAATGTGTGTAGTGTATGGTCCCCAGGACTAGGACTGGGATCACCTGCTATTCGGTAAGGGCCCATATCATCACTGTGATGTGATGTATCTTCATTTATGGTGTTTGTAGTTTACTACATCATTCGAACACAGCATTGTATCCAAATTCCATTATAAATGAACCAGAAATGCTACAAAATCACCTGGAATTAAACCTCTTGCTTTGTAATAGTGATTGTGAAGTCACTGTTGTGGAGATGCAAGTTTTTTTTTTGATATGTGGGCCCTTTAATTATCCAGATTTTAGTTTCAAAGTAGTTATAAAATATCACAGGACATGTAATCAGAGCTGGTTAAAATTTTAGTTTGTACATTAATAATGCTAGCCAGGAAAATGCATAATTATGCAAAATGCATAAAAGGCATCTTGCTATCAATGTAACACAATGTAACTGTTATTTAAATTGTATCTTTGGCTGATCTAAATATGACAATGTAAATATGATAAATAATACATTATATACAATATAAAAACGGCAAATAAAAATCTGCCAAAAAATGGTCATGGTCTACAAATAATAACAAGATTTTCTGCTGCTTAAGTTTAAAAAATAGAAGCTTGGCCTCTAACTGAATACAAAACTGTAGGGATTATTTAAAAGGAGCAGTATGTAAGATAATACAAACTATTTAATTCATGCTCCACACAAGCTGAAGGATCGCTGCGAATTCAGCATCAAAATCTATCACCATACTGGGTCACCAGTGGTGGAAAGTACCGCCAGTGTTAGCCCTTGTTTTGCTTTGTTCTCAAGCACGTTTCATCGTCAATAGCTGCCATCCTTCTACTTCATTCTCTCTTGTGGCATCTCAGCACCGCATAGTGACTCACTATCTGCCTCTTGAGGTGCAAAGGGGTATTATGCTACAGGATGGGCCGCAGCCAACTTCAGTAGATATCTCTGCAACATGACGTATTTAACATACCATAAGAACTGTTATTTCTTCACATTCTGTTGATAATTGCAGTTAATTTTGGGTTGTTTCAACCTAGAAATCTTACATATTGCTCCTTTAAAGCAAGTTCTCAAAGTTAGCTTGCTGTATTTTCTCTTCTTGCACCTGTTCTATCTGCGCATCTCTCCAAGAAAGAAAAAAGCTGCTGTTTTTGGCTAATATCTATAATCTCGAGCTTTGTCTGCAAATTACATAACAAACACAGGCAGTCAACTGCTGGAACACACTCTCTCGCACGCGCGGCCTGGTGAGAGGCTGAGACATTCCAAGCTGTGTGTTCTGGCCAAAGCGAGAGTGTTAATCACTCCCTGTCTCGCGCTTACACACACACACACGCACACGCACTTGGATGCTTCCAGGCACACACACAGGCGTGCTGACTGAGTTGCTCTGCTGTGTCAGAGGTTGCTGAGGGAGCGAGCAATGGAGCTAAAGGCCGTTCTGCCCTCTTAGCTGTGTCGTGTGGAGTTGTGTGTGTGTGGAGGGGGGTGTATATGACACTAGGCTCTGCTGGTGTAATTAACGCTTCCATGTTGCTGACACCCCCTGCAGTCACCTCACGTGACACTTGTGTGTGTCTCTCTCACACTCACACACACATTGTTCATCTACACCCCTGACTGGCCTAATTACCCCTTAGCTAATGAACTGTAATTACAAGTGCAGAGCTATGGGAGCTTCTGAGAAAGTCAGTCTCTCTAGTTCTCTCTCTGTCTCTGTCTCTCTCTCTGTCCATATATGTACAGGCATATGCCGAAGTTTGCCCCCCCTCCCCACCAGGTCAAATTATATTTTGATTTTCTATGTGCACCTCCTCTCAAAAGTTTGGGCTGGCCTGTCATGATGACAATTGTTCTTCATTAATAACAAGTGCACTGTAGATTGCAATTCTCTAAACTGGACATCAGTACTTTATTTACAGTTTACAGGATTTGGGGAACTACACAAGATGAATAGCTACTAGATTTGGCTGTAGGTTTTGAAATCTGACGCACTGTTGAATTCAAGTTCTTTGAATTTCTGAATTATGAAAACTTGCAGCTCTGTATATCATGCAAAAGGCCTTCATTTGTACACATTCCCACAATATCAGTTCTGAGAATCATTTTATAGACGTTTAAGTTTAGAGCTGGAATGGAAAAATAAGAACTGTAAAAAGATATAATGTAGAATGTAGAAATATAGTTTACTGGTTAATGGAGCATAAAACGTGGCCTATGCAAAAGTTTTATCATTGATATTTTATATTGTTTTTTTCACTATGTGTTAAATTCACCTAAAAAATAGAAATTGTGCACCTAAATTTGCATACCACGTGTAAATGAGTTCCCAGTAGGCGATGTATGAACCCATTTTTACATATAAACAAAAATAAGTTTAAGTAGTAGTGTTTCGCGTATCACTGTATTACAGATGGTGTCAGAATCGCAAGGTATAGATACGGGACTGATATCAGCAGAAAACGCTGGATCAGATATCAGATTCAATCTTGGAAAAAATCTGTCCTGAAACAGCAATCACTGACACCCTATGAGCGCTGAGGACGTTGGCTGTGTTGTTCTACTAGTGGGATAACAGTGTCGGGCAGTTTTAGCATGATGGCCTACATTTATATGCTCATATTATGTGCTGTGCTACTATGAAGCCATATATATAAATATATATATATATATATATATATATATATATATATATATATATATATATATATATATATATATATATATATATATATACATACATATATAAATATATATATATATATATATCATTGCTGTGGTGATAAATCATCAAAATTTCCAAAATGGAAATTGTACAGGAGAAGAAAAAACATCATTAACCTGTCTAGGTCCTTTTGAAGTGCCTGCGCTTAAACAATCTAAAATGCAGCAGGTGCTTTCAGGTTGTTTTAACGTGTAAAACTAAAATAAAGATGAAGATGCAAAGTTTTGTTCCAGGCGTGAACAGCATCGCCTGAAAACGCTGAAAATGATGGTTGATATAGCCTACTGGGTAATACTGCTGCCCTCCATGCAGCTGCTCGGAGTTCAGTTCCCTGCTTGGACAAACACACCATGCACTAATAACAGTCCCTGGGTCCAACACTCCTAACGCTATATGAGGAAACCGTTAGTCACTCTGAATAAGAGCGTTGTCCAGATTATTAAATCATTTGCAGTATGTTAATGCTGGTGCATTATTTTGCTCTTAAATGAATAGCATTTCTCATTGACCAACTTTCTCTCCTCTCTCTCTATCTCTCTCTCGCTCTTTTTCCAGTTTGATGGTGAAAACATGTACATGAATGAAAACAACCAAGAGTTCCTTTCCCCGAGTCAGGTAAGAATCCTATTCAGTTTCTTTTCACAGAATGTGGCATATTGTGCAGCTTGATATACGGGGTGTGATGCAGTACGGCCTTGTGGGAAACTCTCTGCTATTCTCTGTAAGTGGAGAATTCTCATGCGAATGTTAATTTTCAACAAAGATGTCAATGAATGCATGAAGTCATTGGCTAGGGCACACACACATACACAGCTGTGAGGAACACATGGTAGGGCATATGGTTGTGTTTGTGTTTGGGGATTTGCTGAATTAGTTGTATCTTCCCTATTAAACAAACAGAAGGAAAACGAAAGAGAGGGAGGGAGAGAGAGAGAGAGAGAGAGAGAGAGAGAGAAACAGAGAAAGAGAGAAAGAGAGAGAGAGAGAAAGAGAGAGAGAGAGAGACAGAGAGAGACAGAGAGAGAGAGACAGAGAAACAGCGAGAGAGACAGAGAGAGAGAGAGAATGAGAGAGATTTCTCTCATTTCGCTGATCAGTCCATCATGCACATGTTTTTCCAAACAGCAGGACTCTCTTAGAGATCATGCCCATTGCCTTTTATATAACTGTAATTTACTCGTATGTTTCTGGTTGTTTTTAAAGGCCCCTCCGTTAGATGACATTTTGAAATAGATAATTTAATCTAATTATATTAATAAAATATAAATATGTGAAGAGTCAGTTTCCGTTGTGCTACTGGGAAGCCTGCAGAAAGGGGATAACACATACTTCATATACCTTTGCCAGTGTTGTTGCTGAAGTACTGAAGTACATGACAGTCTATATTAGTTGCTCATTATGGCCAGTATTGATGCCCTCTTTAATTGCATCAGTAGAAATGTCATTGTTTTGGTTGCAGCACAACAGAAAGACAGAAAGAGATAAAAATGATGTTTCTTTGAAGAGAACAGATTACAAATAAGAAAAATAAGAACTGATAAACGTAAATTAGAGGAGCCCAGTGCTTCAGTATCTGCACTGACTGAGAATGACAGACACAGTTCACCACCAGTT
Organism: Prochilodus magdalenae; assembly: GCA_024036415.1. Classification (NCBI taxonomy): domain Eukaryota; kingdom Metazoa; phylum Chordata; class Actinopteri; order Characiformes; family Prochilodontidae; genus Prochilodus; species Prochilodus magdalenae. Next base: position 320,911 of record JAMWET010002687.1, read on the forward strand.
GATGACCAAATCACATAATCAAATATAACACCATTTCACCAGAAGGACTGGGAGTATAAAATCTGAAATATATTTGTATATAGAATTATTGTCTGTATATGATCTGCTTAAGAATGTGAGGTAATCATTGGTTCTTGTTTGCTCTTAACTGTACCTTGTGCTGCTGTAGTATCTACCTATACATGTATACATTCAATAATGTCAAGCATGTGTAAAGGTCCTTATCCTCAGAGAACATTGTCTATATGCTGATTTGTGTAAGTCTTTCTAATAATAGAAGAAAACGGAATTCACACACACCGATTCCCTCAGTGAACAGCCTTCAGGAAGTCTCTGCCTTTGACATTAGAGCAGGGCATTATGGGTAGACTCCCTAAGCTGCGTCTTTGCTGCTAATCTGGGAAAATGTAATTAAACAAGCCTCTGAGATGAGTGTTATATCCAGATTTAGAGCATCGGTAAAGAACATTGAGCAGATGAAGTGCAGTTATTCCCTTACTGTATTCTTAACATTACAGTGGTTTCATTAAAGGGGGGTCATTAGGTATTTCAGTTTGTGCACTTTTCTTTAGTGGTAGTTATAAAGTTCAAAGCACACACCAGAGGAAGAAACTCTCTTCCACAGATACCACTATTCTCAGTTGTCTGAAAGACCTCGTCAGAATTCCAGTCCTTTTCTCTGTTACAAGGTGATGTCATCTCATAACACAGTCTCTGTCATAACACACAGAGCTAAAACAGTAAAAATGTATCGCTGGGCAGCCGTCTAGCTTGGGAAGGAGAATCAGGTCTACCAGACAGATCTATCCGAGGGCTTCCCACAGGAACAAGGGCATTTTTTTAATGACATAGTTTTTTCTGTATGTTTTAAACTTTGGTGCACATGTAAATTGCATTCTAGGTCACTTAAAACTGACCTTTGGCAAAACACTTTTTGCTTTTTTTAAATACTTTAATTAAATTTTTAAATACTTTTAATTTTAGCGATGTCACATAGACAGAGACAGCGTTCTTGGCTTGTAATGTTGAGTGTAGAAGGTTTTGCTTTAACAGTGACTAACTATATGACAGCAGGGCTGGGTATAGTTGACTGGGATACTGCTTTGTTTTGTTACCTTTGCTTATATCCCAACCTGAAAACGAGTGTGACTTAAATCAGAAATGAGGGAGAAGTGGGTGTATTTACTGACTCCAGTGGACCGTAGACTAATCATCATGCATGCAGAAGGTAATTTAGACATGGAATAAACATGCTCACTGATGCTAATAAGAATGACTAGTTAGGTACTTCAGTATGGAATGGCTGATTTAAATTCCCAGCCCTCTAACGTGTGTATATTACAAGACTGACCATCGTTGACTATAGGTGCCCTGGCTGTACCCTCACGGGGAAACCATGGTCAGCAGTGGAGCAGGCTCAGGTAAACGCAAAAGTACTGTGATTTAAAAATACTCCAAAAAATGGCAAGTCTCTGAGAAAGAGAAAAAAATAAACGACAGTAATTCGCATCTCCTCCCTGCGGAAAATGGCTGGAAAATGGAAAAGGCATAAAAGACTGAGAATGATATTGCAATGTTTCACTAAAACATACTGCTGCCTCCATCTCTGCTACTGCTGTTCTATCTTTACGAGCTGATGGAAGGATTCTTATGTTATTCATGAGAGAGAGAGAGAGGGAGGGAGGGAGAAAAGAGAGAGAGAGCTTATGCTTCTCTTTTCCCAGCTTATCAGATCTCTCTCTATTTCTCTCTCTCTCTCCTTTTGTTTCTAGCTGTTTACTCAGGGTCTGTTATATTTGACATCTGTCTTCCTCTCTCCTCCGCTTGACCAAGTTCAGGCAGTTCAGACTGATTTTCCTTTTACTGCTGTAATGTTCCTGACACACACGCACACACACACACACACACACACACACACATGCGTGCGTGTGCACACAGGCACCCACACACATTCTCTCTTTGTAATGCTCTTGACAGCAAGACCAAAGCAATGCTTTCAGGGAAGCGAACAATCAAAACATGCTCCGAATGTCTTTCTGTTTTATCAACTCAAAACAAATAGCCTTCTCTCTCTCCTTCCTCTTCTCCCTTCTGTCCATGTTTGCTTCCATTTGGTCGGTCATTACCTTTTCAATTCATGCCTTATCGTGCCAGAGGATTTTACTATATGGTTTCCAGTCTCTGAGTTTCCTCAAAAATAACGGCACTGTGGCAGTACCATCACGCCCTTTAGTGTGAAGGTAAATGGCCATGCTGTCTTTTTTTGGCGAGCATCTGGATGACTGTTGTAAGCAATGGTGCAATTGGCTTTGGGATCAGTTTGTAATTTTAGATTCCATTGCTGTGTAATCTGAAAGACTTTGAGATTAGCTCTAGATTATTTCAGATTATATCCCTCGTTTGAGAGTACGGACAGTATTGCAAAAAGAAGTGGACCTTTCCTGCGGCTTTGAGTGAAGATGCACTAAATGTAATGGAATATGAAAACAACAAACAGAAAAAAAAGCATATAAGGGGCATTAATGCAGTTTCATAAAAGATCTCTCCAGCATGTGTCATCCTAATCTCTGCCACATCTGTTGGTTGGACAGTGATTTTAACATTTAGAAAAAAATAGGAGACCAGTTTTCTCTAAACATACTCACTATATAGCATTATTTATAAATACCTTCCACTGAAGCATTGTCCAAAAATCAGTCACTCTTAATTTAATTGCATGTAACGCATGTCATTCTAGTGCTGCTCTTATTGCATTGCTAAATTGGTTGAAAGGAAGGGTTTCAAGTCTTAAATGCACAATAGATGATCAGGAACTATTTCTCTATGGTACAGCCAAGCAGATTTACTCATTGGTTAGGATGTCAGGAGCTGAACTACTATGTCTCTGTCCAAGAAAAACATTATCTTCAGCATGGAAACTTAACAGAAGGGGGCAAAAACCTCATTATAATGTAAGTCAATGGAAACAGACTTTTTCCAGGTGGCTTTACTGAGATGCTTGCCCACGGTGGAGGTTTGTGGAGCCAATGAAATTTAGAGTACCAAAACTCTGAGAGTAACCAGTTTCAAACAGGATTCCCTCTCCGAAGATTTTAGGAGAGTCTTTGCCGAACCGAAGATAAAGACATTCGGTATTTGATCTTTGAAGCGGTATAGTTTGGCAGGGAAATGTTGGAAGACAAACTCCACGGGTCAGTAGAGCATGACATGCCCTTTGTAATGATGATTGCATTGCTAGTTTTCAGGAAACCATGAATACAGAATAACCTCTTTGAGGTGTCCATGTTGTTAGCATCACATGTCTAGTCGACATTAGATTGGATTAAATTCGATTCAGCTTTTTTGTTGTTGTGAGGAGTACAGGTACAGAGCCTAGGAAATTCAGTTAGCATCTAACCAGAAGTGCAAAATACAGCATTATTTACATATAAAATGAAGAAAATTAACCATGCCAATTAATGCTGAGGTTACAGTATGTACCGTTATGGACAGCGGAGTGGTAGAAGAATACAGATGTTCCAGATATAAATATAATATACATATATACAGGATAAGAGTGGTGAGAATGCTATGCATGCAGGCTGTATGTACTGTAAGAACCCCATATGTCGAAATCCAGTGAAGTTGACTAGTCTGTGCACTCCTGAGAATACTTAGGGAATGTCTCTAACTGGCTTTAAATGTCTATGTTTAGTCATGAACAACCCAAAGAACATGTTCATGTGTGCCACTGTTAGCATGGTGCTAATGTTCTATTAGATATTCAATAGAGCTGCTAGCCAAAATTAGCATTATCGTAAAGACGTTTTTTTGGTCGTTATTGCCTGCTACAGCAGACAGGGATTGAGTTCAAACGTGCTAGAGTATTCCTACAAGCTGACCTACATCCAGAACTTCTGACACGCATACAGTACACACAGTCTTTCGTGTGCTAGCTCTGGTCTTAGTTCAGGTACATTAGTGCTCCTCGGAGTCTCCGCATTGACCCTGGCTGTCCTCCAGTGACCTTTGGCCCTGTCTGATTGGAGGGGAGAGGTGGCCTCCGCTTGGCCCCTAATGAGCCCTCTGTGTGTTCAAGGTCAGGAAGGATCGCCGTGGCAGCCAGCGTGAACAAAAGAGTCTGGAGCCCACTGAGGGCTGACCTCCCGCCAAGAACCGATCGATCGCGACCAAACGAGAGAGAGAGGGAGAGAGAGGGGAAGAGAATTGAATTAAGAAGCACAGAGACAATATGGAGAAAGAACTGATGGTGAAGAAAAAGCCCTCAGTATAAATTAGGACTTCTCTCTGCCTCGTATTCTTGAATTATGCCTCGATCAGCAGCAAAACATGCTTGCTGAGAACAACTGGAATTACGTTATTAAGTGAGGCCTTTGCTTCTTGCTTGCTTCTCCTATATACTGTGTTTCTTGTATTTCCTATATAAGGCTACTCTAATTTATCAGATTAGAGACCAAAACTGTCATAGTTTGATTCTAAATGACCACTTTCTGGCCTCCTCTACTGTTTAGAATTAAACAAATAGTTTTTAATACTGTGCCTTTAAATCTGGCATATGTAAATGTCCACTGCTGTGGTTGGCTGCCCTCGATTGCGCCTCATTAAAGAAGCAAACTGGGTGGAAAATCTCCATAAAACTTTACATGAATGGCCTGAGCTAAACTGCTATAGGATGAAAAGGTGGATATACGTATGTATATGTGTTAGTGACATCATGTCTCTTTTTTGTGAGGCTTTAATGTTACAAATAGACTGCAGACTAACACAGTGATATCAAAAACATATGAACTATGGATATTTGATTATGCTGTAAGACTAACCGAGATATAGACAGAGGGTCATGATCCATTTAGAAATTCAGATTCCCCCAGCATGGATCAGTGCTTTACCCCCAGTGAAGTGTTATACAACACATGAAAGTCTTATCACCATCCCAGCCCGGATACTTGCTTGCTTCTATAAAAGAAAGGCAAGGGCCTCCACTGATCCAGCTTCTGTGAGAATGCCCCAAGCCTGGATCCTTGCTTCTGCCTCTTATCTATGCAGGAAATCAGCAGTAGCATTAGCAATAGCATTAGCATGCTTGGCCCCAGTACATAGCAGGAATAATTCTCTAATGGCTTGGCTGTTTGGACATGCAGCCGAGGCAGCGGCATAGATTATAATCTCGCAATTAGTGAAACAAGGTTTTATTGATTGCCGACCGGGTCCTCAGAGCTCCGTCTGCCAAGTAGGGCTGCTGATTGAGAAAGCAGAGCACGGAGAAGGGGAAGAGAAGGAGGGAGGGGGAAAAGAGGAGAGCAAACGGTTTGTCCCGAAGAAGAGTTGGCTATAGCAGCAAACTAGGGCTTCAAAGGGAAGGGAAGCGCTATGTAGTGCTAACGGACAGAGGGAGAGAGGGAGGAAATCTTTTTGACAGTAACTCTGTAGGAAGTCTGGGACAGGTGTATCAGCCCAAGTTCTTCTACAAACACCGCTTTTTTCCACTGTTGTTTAACCATTAGCCTCTGAGGTAGGCCTTCATGTCAGTCCTTCATGATAGCCTTTCCTCTGTAGCCTACAACTGCCTTCTCCACTGATGCCAGTCTCCACATCTTCTCTTACCGTTGTCCTTAAGGCATCTCAGCTCAGCTGCTCTGGAAGGATGATGGAAGCCCTGCTATTTTAACTTCTATCAAATATAAGCAATGTAATACCTCTACGAGCACCAGTTACAGCTGTGATTTGATTTGGCATGGACTGGATGTTTTTGGATGTAGGCCACATCAATGTTTAGACAAGAATTGTGCAGTTGGGCCAGATTTGGTGGATGCCTTCCCTGTCACAATTCTGATGGGAATTTCCTGTAGACTGGGATTTAGTCACTGCTGGTAGACCCATATGACTGTAAGCTTCCACACACCTGCAAATTTGGTTATTTTCTTTACACTATGGTTGTTTAGCATGCTTAAATGCAAACAGCCCAATCATTACCATCTGCTTTGGAGCCATTTTCCGCACATGGAACGAAACATTCACTGCAGTGTACCACTTCTTCTCAATCTATGTATCCCGCCACACATCCCGCAGGTATTTATAGCCCCATCATCCTTGTGCTGTGTCATCTGCAGAAGCCTGAAGTTACTACCACCTTAAACACACGAGGTGACACATCTTTTGTCCATAGATGCATAGCAAAGCATGCTAGCACATGTACAGGCTTTGGTATGGCTGTGTCATGTGCTACATAAACTCATGGCTAGCTAGTGTCTCTGGGTCCCAGTCAGGATAGTGTGTAGGTTGTGTTTATGTTGGAGCAGTTTACATCTGATCTATGACAGGAAATGAAGCTGCGGTCGCACAGTCTTTCCTGAATAGAGCTGCATTGCACTTGAAACACTAAAATTCCATAAACAAGTTTGTTTTGCTACATTATGTTGTATGTTCTCTCTCCACATTTGTGAAAATGATATTTTTGCAGGAGCTATATGAAAAGGGCCATTGTTTTTTGCCCTTAAGAAAATTAAGGATGAACCATGAAATGTCAATTTCAGTTTCTTTGCAGGCATTTAACCAGCAGATGATTTTTTTTTTTGTCAGCCGTATATATTTAATCAAAAGAAATGAAAAGTTTTATGCCAAACTACCTTTCCATATGTGATCATTTTGGATATATCAGGATTCTGAAAAGAATAACTGACAGAATGTCAAACACTGAAGTCCCGTTCCCAGCAAAAATCATACGTCGTGAAAATAGGTAGTCTAATATGGCTTTTTCACTGAAGCTTACTGTGGATTTGATCTACTCATTACATGCTGTCGCCCAAACTTCTCACAAATTCATTCATGCTAATTAAGCTAAATTCAGAAATTAATCTTTTCTTTTAATTCTACTTTTTTCACTCAAATTATTATGTTGATGTAATTTAGTAGAACTTTGTATTAGATTAAAAAAGAACTTTTAAAAGCTCTATGCATAATTATGCTTCAACAGTTTGGTATAGCAGCACAATTTAAACACAGTGGTATTACGGTAATCTGGCTAAAAACAGACCAACTAAACCTAAAAATAATGATTTAGCTGAGCAAAAATTTGCGTCCAATCCCTACCTGTGTGTATGGGTTAGACTATGTGTAGACACCGTTCCAAGGCCATTGCCCTGTTACCCAAACCCAACTCTGAGGCCCAGACCAGCCCTTCTGATTTTCAGCCAGCAGTGTTCTAATGCTAGTACACAGGATTCGGAATGATCTTGTATTTTTGGAAGCAAGTCTTGGAAGTTTCTCACTCACTTACTCTCTCGTGACTTTGCACAAGCTGTTCAGGTCTGCTGAGATTCTTACTGGCTGACATCATCTGGAATGACACACCTGAAAGATCACAGGACTGTATCGTTGTATCAGAGGCCGCAGCGTGTAGGTATACTGACGTTAGCTCATTTTTACAAGCCTCTGATTGGAATTTGCAGTCTAGTGTGACTGACAGGAAGCGTCCTGATTGGCTATGATTGGGGATTTCATATCATTGGCTTGTTTTTCGCTGATTAAAGAGTCTCCATGCTGCCGGTAAACTCCCGCCGTTTTGTACGGAGGTGTATGGAAGTGTGTGTGTGTGTATTTTCTCCCTGCTGGTCCGAATTACGGCTGAGTGCATTACCGTGATTTACTACTTCCTCCCGCTGTTTAGATTGAAAAGAAAGAGAGAGAGCAACAGAGGGAGAGTGAAAGAGAGAGAGGCAGGCAAGTATGCGCTTACCCCTCCAACCCCACCTCTCTCCATCTTTTGTGAAATGAAAACAAAGAGAGAGCCTGCCAAAATATTTCTATAGCCGATCGCTGACCAAGCAGAGAGGCAGTCAGAAGACAAAGCAGGCAGAGATGGCTGGCAAGCTAGATTTGATGCCACAGCAAAAACCCTCATCTCTTTCTTTCTTTCTCTCTCTCTCTCTCTTTCCTCCCTCTTTTTCCCACTCTCTCTCCCTCCCTCTTTTTCCCACTCTCTCTCTTACCCTTCTTTTTCCCACTGCCTCTCTCTCTGTATTGTAAATCTCACTCTCATTCTCTCCTGTTCTTTTATCTCACTTTCTCATTTTCTCACTCCCATTTACTCTCTCTTTTTTTGTCTTTTTTCTTTTTTCACTTTCTCTCCCTCCCCATCCTCCATCCCTCTCTTTTTCTCTCTCTCTATATCTGCCTGTCTCCCTCTTCCTGTTTTCTTCTCTTTCTCTCACCACCTTATCTCTCTCTATTTTTAAGTCTCTCTCTCCTGCTCTCTTTCACTCTCCGTTTTCTTTTCTCTTACACTTTCTCTCCCTCCCCCCTCTTCCAACCCCCTTCTCTCTCTTTCTCTTGTTATCTACCTATCTGTCTCTTTCTCTCTGCCTCTCGCACTCTCGCCATGCTTCCCCTCTCTCTCTCACCCCACCAAGTCTTTCTCTCTCTCTCTCTCTCTCTCTGCCCCACATTTCTCCTCATCACTCTCTGGCTGTTTAGAATACCTCTCTGACACCGGATTGCTAACAAATGCAGCTGCGTGTTTACTTAAGGGCTGTGGGTTGCCAGGTCCACTCCCATCCCTCCTTTAATGCCGCTGCTGCCGATTGGAAGTGAATGTGACGGCTGGTTTAAAATGGGCTTTTATTGGGCCACACACTTAAGCGCCGCTTTGCCATATGTATACAACTCACTCTATCAATCCACACGGCATTCTTAATGTTTAAAAACCCCACACATAAACACTTCACCGGTTATTCAGCTGCTTCGCGCGCTGGGAGTCCATCTTCGTACATTCATTTTGTCGCATTTTATCCAGCGCTGTTGCTGTTTGCTCTGAATATGATTCAGTGTGGATTGTAAAGGGTGCTCAACAGACAACAGTTTTACAATCTGGTTACCAGCGTTTGCATTTTTAGGAGTTTTGCTACTATGTAGGGATAAAGCTTGATTGATCAAAGCAATCAGTTATGAGAGTTATTAGAGCAATAGATTGGAGTTATTACTGACATTTTGCTATTTAAATAGTTCATGAAGCAGCCTGAACTTTTTAACCTTTGCCCCATTTAAAGTGCTTAGAAAGTGCCTGCTGGCAGCCACTGTAGGTGGTTTCAAATGTGCATTAAACACAAAATGCACAGCATAATGTTTTGTTTCAGCAGAGCGTGTATGGCCGAGTCAGGTCTGCCGTGTGTTCTGCAGTGACAGCCTCAGAGCTGAAGCGTTATAGAGCTGAAAGAGCTGTTGGTGACTGTCAGGCTGAGGACAGATATAGACTTCATTGACAATGTGTCTGTTCACATTGACAACACACAAACACAGCTGGAGAGGCCTGATAAACACAGAGCTGGACAATAAATTAGTGTTTATGGTAGATCTACTTGACGTTCTGTTTATTGTGCAAGTGTGTGTGTGTGTGTGTGTGTAGAATGGTCCAGACTGTCACCATACACTTTTTACAAATACAGTTGTTTCACTTAAAAACATTCGCACACACACACATGGTAGAGACAACCGAGTCTAAAGAATTCCCTGAAGAGTCTTCTCAGTGCTGCTCTGTCTTTACAGTCAGCCTGTGCATTGTTGGAGCGCACATTCTTTAATTGGGTGAAGCTGAATTTGTTTATTGAAACATGCTTCTCTAAACACAATGGCGATTGTTTACTTACAGACACACAGGCCGCATTGTATTGAGTACAATATGATTATCACGATGTGAGAAAATATAGAGAGATTAGATTCAAGTGAAAGTATGATCTCACTCCATCACAGGTGGAAGTGCTAAAAATACACAGTAGTGACAGAAGAAAAAGGCATTTAAACATATTTAGGTGCATTTAAATGATATAACTACACGGACCAGATGAGCCCAGGCCCAAAGGAAGAAGCTCATCATTAAAGGAATAGCAGATAAATAGTTGCACCCAGAAGAAATCAGATGACAGGAATGAAACTTGGTGGGTAAGTTTCATGCTCAGCTGCGCATGTCATGTAAGCAAGGATGGCTCTTATCTCTGTACCTGACTGACCCAACAGTCACGACTGTGAACATTCAGGGAGCAGTGATGCCCTTCATGAGTCATCCTGTTAGTGCCAGCACCACTGGCAGACGGCTGCACGATACAGGACTACAAGCACGCGTATCGTTGCGATGACTGACTAACACCACGGCAATGTCACTGCAGACTGAAGACTGCAGTGGTGTTGTGCCAGACTGTCATGGAGTGACTCTGAATGGCAGCCGGTCATCTTCAGTGACGAGTCCCGCTTATGTCTTGGTGGAGACGACCAACAAAGTTGTGTGTGGAGGCACTGAGAGACACTACTTCCATATGTGTAGCTCAATAAATATTACTCATATCAGTCTAAATTTATCATCATTTATTGTTCCTAGTAAACTTTATCTTTCTACTGCAGTCTGACCCTTCCCTTTTGATGATGAGGTGTACACTGTGTTAGAAAGCTCTTAGTTTGTTATTATTATTATTATTATTATTATTATTATTATTATTATTATTATTATCTTTATTACTATTATGTAACACTATAATAAAAATGTTTTCATAAGAACTGTTCTGGCAGAATCCAGGTCATTTCAAAACTCCAGATAGGAATGCAGCTGTGCATAACAGAGGGGGAGTTCTAAACAGATGATATGTTCAGTGCTTGATTTGTGTTTTGTTATGTTGATAATAAAAAATATTCATTTCTTTAAAAACTCTCATATTTCATGCACCAGACATCCAGTATACCAGACAGTGACACCTATACGTTCTCTGAAAACAAGCAAATAATTAATGCATTGTGACGTTTAGTATGTCGGAGTGAACATGCTGCAAAACAAAAAACTGTTTGCTTAAATCGGCCTCCAGAGAATTCATGTCATGTGCCTGTCCCAGTTACATCATTTTATCAGGTTTAGGGATTAGAACTGGAGCTTTCTGTGTTCTACCGCGTTTCTATCACTGAATACCTCTTAAAGGAGTAAAGGTACCCATATTCAGCATCAATACTGCTGGAGTAAAGTACAAACCCTTCGAAATAATACATAATAAATATGACAGAGGACAGTTTCCCTTTGTAGCCCTTGTAGTTGCAGAAACTAGTCTTCGCTTTCTTGACATGAAACACTTTGATGCTGCATGTACATGTACACTCCATTTGCTCATCAGTGCATACGCTCTGTATATGGAAACTAACCTGCAAAAGCAGCTCGCTTCGAATCTTCAAGCCGGACACATCTGTATGTAATCACCTACTCGGCTTACAACAGTTTAGCTCCGCCCATTTACACTGAAGTCATAAGGAGTGTTTCAGCCTCTAAAGAGGCGTGACACAGGACAGTCAACTGTTTACATATATCAATTAAAGGCTGCACATTTTTATAGCCAGGTAGAAAGGTATGGTTGTTTATGGTACATAAACTAATGTTATATCTGAATCTTTAGGGGGCAATAGGATACAGGGAAACATGGGATACTTTAAAGGTTGGGGGGATGTTAATGCTGAATTCTGAATGTGGGGATGGACGCATGAGTGTTGTCTTTACAGTGCGTTCTCAGAGCGCCTGAGCTCTGTGTGTGTGTGTGTGTGTGTGTGTGTGTGTGTCATCCTGAGATACTAAATGCTTCATGTCAGGCAATAAGTTAGATTATAGGCCTCTCTGTTGAGATGGAGAAATCAGAGTGAACAACTGAACCATCCCTCTCTCTCTTTCTCTCTCTCTTTCTCTCTCTCTCTCTCTCTCTCTCTCTCTCTCTCTCTCTGTCTTCCTCTCTGTCTTTCTCTCTCGCGCACACACACACATTTCATCTATGAACAAAAGACACAGTTATTCTCCTGATTGATTTGTTGATTATTATGAAAGATAATTTAGTTATTCATTATCCAGTCTTGGCATCGCTGACAGATTATATTGAGTTTTCTCTGGAGCGTTATTGTCCTTAGAGAATAAATATAAACTCATCAAATCTGCAATTCAATCATCCTTTATTTATTTCAGCTAAACATCTGTTAAACATCTTTCTCTCTCTCATGCTGTCTCTCTCTCTCTCCTCCCCCCCTCCCTCCCCTTTTCTCTTTGTCCCCTTTTCTTTTCATTAGTCCCATTCTCCTCTCCTTCGTTTTGGTTGTCTGTCCGTTCTCTCTGTAACGTGTGAGTAGCGTTTCTCTTCCAGTCCAGTGTGCAGTTATAATGACCTGTTAGTGCTGAAGCCACACAGCTCAACTAACACTCATGTCAAATAGAAGAGCATAGAAAGAAAGAGCCGCATTGTTCCTTCTTTGCTCTTCCGTGCTCATGTGTTCCTGGGTTTACTCTTCCTCGGAGGTTGAATCTTTTTTTCTGGTTTACTCTTTGCTAATGTGTGAAACGTAAACATCATCTTGAAGCTTTATGTATGTATATACATACGTGCGACACTCTCTGCTCGAGCAGTGCACCTAGAAGGACTCAGCCAACAGGAATGAAATTTGGTGGATCGGTTTGACATTGTGAGACATGTGAATGATTCAAGTTCCAAGCAAGGACAGGCCTTATCACGGTATCTAACTGACTATATAAGATCATCCTGTTGCTCGTGCTTTCCATTCTGACTCATGCTACTATGTTGGTATCATCCTTTGTGAGTGAAATACACCTCAGAGAAGAGTTTGAAAGCGATTTGAGCAGTTGGAGAGGGGTCTCCTTGTAGGGCTCCAGGAAGCTGATTATCTTATCAACGTATTGCACCATATCAGTCGGGTGGATACTGCCATAGCAAGCTGTTGGCAACAGTGGATGGAAAAAAGTCTTTCACCAGTCACATAAAGGATCTTTGAGACCTACACAAATTGTCTGACGTATGTGGAGTGATTTAGATTGGCAGCTCCATCTCCAGTGACAAGCCCTGATTTTGTCTTAGTGCAGACAACCAACAAACCCATGTGTGGAGGCACTGTGGTCAGCGCCAAGCTGAACAGTTTGTTGTCACATGTCACACGTCCAGAAGGCCTGGTGCCACTCCACTTCCACCCCTACCGCAAAACCTGCAGGAACGGTGTGAGAATATTTAAGCTGCATGGGTTGGTTTATATGTATACATAAGAAGGTATTATATGTATTATAAGTATTATAAGAGTGTATCCTCTGGTGGGCAGCAGTAATGTCAGATATTATAGATGAAGGAGGTTTTAATGCTTCTTAAAGGGATAATCCATAAAAATGTGTAGCAGTAAGCCAAGACATAGATCTACTGTACCGGAGCTACAAGGGTAGCTAGAAGATCTTCGACCACCAATTAGCACTTTGTAAACAGCATGCCTAAGTAATTTCATCCATATGTAGTTGTTAAGTAAGCTTAAACACAGAGTATGTAAGTGGTGGAGAGTGGGAACGCAGTGCGGAGCAGAGCAGTATGATTTTGTACAGAGCGCAAAGCGGGGTGTCTGTTCTCTTTCCAATGCCACTTCGTCCTGCTCCCACCCACATTGACTACCTCTGATATGAGGGATGTGGCAGTGTGGCTGCTACGGCTTACAAACATCGACCATTCATTCACAGTGTTTGGACTGAAGAACTGGTCAGCAGACCTACACAATGGAAATCAGCAGAGTTGGCAGCAAAGTTCTACAGATATCACACACAATTCCTCTGTGTTTTATTTTCGAAGATTGTGTTGTTTACTATGTGATTGGGTCATCATGCCCTTGGTCTAAAGGGAGTAAAAATGCTTGTGTTGGACAGAACCAGCTTTTTGTCTATTAATGGCCATGTGATATTGTCTTGTCCATGTGCTCAATTCATACTATAACATCCTACGGATTAATATATGGAGCAGACATGGATTCCTCTGGTGCGTGAGCGCACAGCAGGGAACAGAAAGCCTGAAGTCAGAGTGATTACGGAACGCTTTGAACGACTGTCAGCCTATCAAATCACAGTCACCCTGTGACCTCACACATGCTTTATGAGCTGTGACAAATAAGTTGCCACGTGTCTGGGGCTAGTCAGAGTAAGGTGACCTCTAGACCTTGAGAGTGAAAAGGGGAGGCAGTTTTTTGGAGGGATGTATAAAAAGTGATTGGCGTGACATATATTTCGAGTTTGGAATGTCTGACTTTTAGGATGGGAAATAGTAGTAATCATAACTTTTATGCAAATTGTTATAAGGAGTCATTTTGGGCCATTTCTGTGGACCAATTCATCATGAAATGTTCACACAATGTGAAAAGTGAGTGAGGGAGAGAGAGAGGGGGTGAGGTAGGGAAAAAGAGAGGGTGAGAAAGAGATAGAAGGAAAGGGAGAGGCAAAGAAAGGTAAGAGATGGTGAGGGAAAGGGGAGAGAGGGGAGAGCGAAACATCAGGTAGAGGGAAAGAATGTTGTTAACTGAGAGAAAGAGAAGAAAAGAAAAAGAAGAGACAGTGAGAGAGGGCAAAAAACATGAGGAGAGGCAGAAAAATAGGACAGAGATGGAGGAAATGGAGGCGAGATTGAGAGAGGGAATTAGAGGGGGAGGTGGAGAAAGAAAGAGATAAGGTAAGAGAGAGAAAGTGAGAGGAATAGATGAGTGGAAAAAAGGGAGAAAGACAGGAGAGAAAGAAAAAGACAGCGGAAGAGAGGAGACGGAGAAAAACAAAGGAGAGAGTGTGAGAAACTGAGAAAGCACGAGAGAGGGAGATGCAGGGAGAGAAAGAGGAGAACAAGAAAATAGGAGAAAAACAGAAAGAGGAGTAAGAGTGAAGAAAAAGAGAGAAAAAGTGGGAGAGTGAGAAAGAGAGGACAGAAAGGGAGTGAGAGAGAGGAGGAGGCAGAAATAAAGAGGGAAAAGGAAGAGAGTGAGGGAGGAGAGCGAGAGAGAGAGAGAGAGGGAGAGTATTGTATTGCAGTAATGCGACTCTGGTGTCAGTGGACTTGCTTTGTATGCCAGAAACAGCAGATATTATATCAGAGAACAGAGCACATACACACACATGCACACGGCGACACATGCCCCACACAAACAACAAACACATTGAAGCTCTAAGAAAAATATGGGTATCAGCAGATGGTGTGTAGGCTCCATATTCACAGCTATATCCCTGGCTTAATAATAATCAGTCTGTACAGTAACTGCTGGTATTTAGTTGAATTTAGCAGCTTGATTAATTAATAGTTTCTCGCTGCTGAAGATTTGAACCCAGTCCACCTTTTCAGTGGTCAGCTGAGAATAGGTAAATATTTGTGTGGGCATGCAGTGTGGGTAAGTCTCTCTCTCTCTCTCTCTCTCTCTCTCTCTCTCTCTCTCTCTCTCTCTCTCTCTCTCTCTCTCTCTGCTTAAGATGTTGGTACGAGCGCAGGCACAGTGCAAAAAGTACCTCAGTGTAACCACAATAAAGTTTCCAAAGCTGTATATGGGACTATATTCTCTTGGCTTACTTACTGTATGAATCTTAGTTTATTGATGAAAGATATGTTTGGCACCCAAATTATTCGGTCCAGTGCTGGAGTTATAAGGCTAACATGGGTAACAAACACTGGAAATCAATAGTCATCCAATATGTTTTCCCTATATACTTCCCAATAACCTCTCTCAAACTATACCCACGTCTTCTTTCACATTGGTCAGACCTGTCCAACATATTTCAGTGTATTTTGCTGCTTCCCATGTAAACGGTGTGGCCCTAATCTTGGATACTGCTTCCGTTAGCATTCCCCTGACCAATCACAAGGCTGATGTCGCTGACCCTGCCCACCTAGAACAGTTTCAGAGTCAGAGAAATTTAGGAACCTACAGCTAGCCCAGCATAACCAAGAACTAGCAAGCTAGACACCTTTTATACATTTACCCATAAACTAATATTGTTCCCTCGATTGTTCCTGCATTAGGGCATTGCTTAATCGTTCGTTTGTCCATCCATTTGTTTAGTTGGTCGTTCATTTGTTCGTCTGCACATTTGCTTGTTTTGTTTTAAAATGTATAAATTTATATTATGTTATACATTTTTGTTTGTGATTGTTATTATATAACCTCTTATATTTTTTCCACTCAAGCTTTGCTTTGATATTTAATGTAACACTTAACTTCAGTATCACACCAGCATTTTTAATATCCTCACTGAGGGCATTTACGTTAACCAGTTATGTGTAAATCGAAACAGAAACCTCAATGTACTCTGTGGTGTGACAGCAGCATGACAAATGGCAGAAAACCGAAGTCTACCTTTATATAGTGGACAGTAAGTCACCACATGGACTGGTCCAGGAATGAAGACCTGTATGTGGTTTGAGCAGGTTAAAGTTTTTGGACTGTAGTTATAGTAATTGTGCAATATTTCCATCTATAGATGTTGGGAAAACCCATGCAGCCATATTGTTCATGTTTAATCAGCATAATGAGCGCCATTGGAAGAGCTAAAAGCATGTAACTGCTAGCGTGTATTAATGAATTGAACTGGGGAAGGGTCAGCCATATTCTCTCTTTACCGTTAGTTACAACATCAAACATTGTCGTGACTGAAAAAGTGAGTGATAGATGTGTATCTGTGCTAGACGGGGTTAATCTGTGTTAAACTGAGTTTAGCCTGCTAGCGTTCTGGTGTTCTCTGAACTGTTTTCCCTTACTTAGTTAAGAAATATAAGAGATTTATACATAAATAGTTAAATGCTAAAAAGTCAATCAAAGGTCGCTGACAACACCTGAACATGATGAAGGGCACACCTACAGAATTTCATCCTTCATCTACGGCATGAGGAGATGACTGTTATGTGCTGCTTATGCTAGTCTCACTCTTGCTAGACTCACGTAATGTTATGGTGTACACTAAGTGGTCCTTTACAGGTGTGCATTAATTTTGGACCTGATCACCTGCAGTACACATATAAACGTAGAGTTAATTTAGACTGTTGAGTAGAAAAAGACACCTCAGTCTTAATAATCTGATCGAATGATATTGGATAGGTGAATATCTCTGCATGCTAACACAGCACCAAACATGTATGACTGAAACTGCATCCCTGGTCTCCACCCATGTTTTGTGCAAGGTATGTTTTGTGTAAACCTCATTTAAATGTATGTGCTTAGGGGCGAGGAGGAGCGTGCATTTCTGCATGCGCACGGCTGCGCCAGTTCTGTACATAACGTACAGACAGAAATATGATATGCACTAGAAACAGACACAAAAAGCTTTTTTACACACAAACACCGACACAGAAGTGTGTGTCTGGTCCTAGGGTAATTTATGACGGGTGCCGACCGCCAACCAAATAAAAACAGATGACGCCCCCAAACGTCTGCTTCGATAACGGCACACACACACACATATATACAAACACACACACATACAAACACACACACACACTGGGAATCAGAGATAAGTGGTGGGCTTTGTGTCTGTGTGCGTGCACTTGTGTGTTCGTGTCTGTGTGTGTGTGTGTGCGTGCAAGGTTAGGCTGTACAGACATAAATCACACGTGTCACTTGACTTCTATAGGCAGATAAGTGCATATTAGAGAAAGAAGAGGAGTCTGTCACCATGTTCACACACACACACACACACCTGGTCTGTCTTATTGACACACCTCATAAACCCAGAGAACCAGACTGCTGAAAATTTCATTAACGTTAAAGACATGCAGGTTTGTGCTAGACTAAAGGAATACTTTAGAGACACATACGGCATCACTGATTCAGAGATATTATTTTAACTAACATGAAAAAATAAAGCTCCGCCTCAGGCTGTGGTTATTTTAGATTTAAGCAGATATGAATGTGAATGTCATGTTTATCCTTCTCTGTCTGTTCTATAAGGTCATATGTAACACACATACACACACACACACACAAAAACACATCATGCTTTTATAAGCATATATGAACCTGGTAAAAAAGCCATCTAATTCCAGGTTGGATGTTAGTACACTACACTTCCGAAGTCGGAACACTTTATATAATCCAATGTTGTTGCATTAAGTGATCCTAATAGGACGTTACCACTCCATAACTTCACAGGCTTCAACTAATTTGCACTAAAAATGAAGAACGCTTGTCTTGCCTTGTGAACAGAGCTGTAGACGGTTCTGTAATGACTGAGAAAGCCAGAGCTATAATAAAATTAGCATCTAAACTTCTCATATTTGTAACGTTGGGATCAAATCTCTAGCTGAATAATATCCAGAAGTTGCTATCAGAGATTTCAAATGTGTCCTGACATTAGCCACACTCGCGCAATATGATGTGATGTGGTTAGCTGTGTACTTCTTGCTGCAGAGTGTTTGATTGGTTACACGTAATAGCCCCCTGTATGTGCTCATCTTAAAGATGGAATTCCTTATGGCTCCATATTTCTGCATAATTAAATGGTTAGGAGGCAAACAAAGGCATTCAGAGTGGTTTGATGTGAAATGCTCTGTTCTAGAGAAACTTATCGAGTCAGAATTGTTCACAGATGGTGGTGATAGGAACCAGACGCCCTAAAGAGATTCATACCTCTGAAGTTTTTACAAGAAATGTTTATGAACGCTGTGCTTTCTGGATTTGCCACTATTTTATCATAATCAGCATCAACAGTAGACACATGTAGGTTCAGTGGTGGTTTGGGATAGTAAATAAAATGCTGACGTATGCTGGTTTCTATTGCCGCAACTGTGACGAGTTTCTCTACGATACACCATTTTCAAACCACTCTTAATGACTTTGTTTACGTGTCGCTGATCAAATCATGGAGTAAGTTTGGGGGAAAAAAATGGGTTGATTGCCCTTTAAAGGGGCCATAGCGTGCAGTTGTTGACTGAAGTCCACATAGAAGGTATGTAGATGCCCAGATGTGCTTTCACGTTTGTATTTGCGGTTTTGCGCTCTATGATTTGGCCCTAGCATGAAAGAAGCTGTTTGCTCTGTTTGGCTAATTTCCTGTTCCACCTTAAATGGTGCCGCAGTTACATTCTGGCTTGTACAAGCTGTAGCATTCAAGGTGGAACAGAACATTCAATTAAGATGCTGGATGCCAGCTTCAGCCTCCTTTAAGATGGACATCACCCTTGCCCAAAGACAGTTCAGCTCCTTGGGAAGGGTATGAAAAGGGCCAACATCCCTATGACGGCATGGAATGATAGATTTCTCCACATAGTCCACCAGTTTGTTGCTGCTGCTCTGTTGTTGTTGGTGGTGTATATAAATTTAGGGTTGTAAATATTAATGAGTCAGGACTGGTATGTATCGGATTTGGGAATTGTCTCTTTTTACTGTGTGCTGTTAATGTTACCTGTGAGTTCTAGAGTTTTACCAACAATGTTTTGATCTAATGTTCAAAGAATGTTTTAAAAATCAGTTTCAGGTAATGTTCCTATAAGGTTAAATGTCCACTAAGACATAATGTTCTAACTGCAACATTCAGAAGATATTTTGAGGATGATGTCAGGGCCACAGACTCTGTTACATGATCACAAACAAGAATGTTTTGTGGCTGTTACTGAGACCTGAGATGACAGTATGTTTAAAGAGAACATTCCCCTACCTTTAGAAAGAGCATTCCGGGAACCAAAAGAAAACGTCCCGCTGAACACACTAATGGAATGTTGCTTAGCATTTTTTCAGAGCGTTTTTAGAACAAGTCATTTCTGGCCTGCATTTGTATTTGAAGGAAGAGCAGCAGTGTTCAATGTTGACAGTGTGTCAGTTCTATGTACCAAACTTGCCTTACTTCACTATGACAACTACAGCAGTTTTCCATTGTGTAGTGGCTTTAAAGTGAACTGCTTGTTTCAAAAATAGCTCATTTAAACCTAAGTATAGCTACACACACATGGTTTCAATCTTGGTACCAGTGCTGGGAACGAAAAAGTGGTTATCACGCCATCTGTAATTATGGCTTGTAATTATTTATCATTTAGCAACTTCTTGTTTTCCCCAAATATGAATTATAATATGCTATATATACATATAAACTAAAAAATAAATAAAGAAAGGATCTTAAAATGCCATGTAGTGTTTTATCTACATTTATCATTGAATTAAATAACAGCAGTTATTTATATGAGAGGTAGAGTAGAGTGGAGTAGAGTAGAGGAGTAGAGTGGAGTAGAGTAGAGGAGTAGAGGAGTAGAGTACCAAGTTATGCCTTTTTTTAAATCCATTTGTGTAATAAAGTTCTCAGTGTAATAAACTGGATGGAAATAGCTTTATGGCCGAACGGCATCTGTTGTGTTAAGACTGAAGCTCATACGGTCATATGGTTGGAGTTCTAATCAGTCCGCCAGCGTACAATGGATTAGATTTATGCCAGAGATGCTTGGAAAGGTTCCCAAAGTGGACAGATTTTTACATTTTTTTTGCTCACTCCTCCCCCTCTCTCCCTTTTTTCTCTCTCTCCCCCTCTCTCCCTCGCTGTCCTTTCACAAACTGTCTGCTCATCTGTGTGTATAAAACAAAAGGTGTTGGTTCCTTTTCCACAGGGCCCCTTTAATAAGGCAGCAGCGAAACGTTTCCAGCATGCCGCACGCACATTGTAAATATTCTGAGAAATTTGATAGCATTCATTTCTGAGTGGCTCCTGTGCTCCAGTTAATGAAGGTTCTAAATTGAAACCCTCAAACTCAATGCAGGCACCATCTTGCATCCAAATTGAGCTCTAATATCCTTGAAAATTGGAGGGAGGGATGGATGGATAGGAAGAAAAAAAGAAGAAGAAGCAAACAAATGCCAAAGTCAACGCGTCTTCCCACGGAAAGAAAAAGAAGGGGGGAAAAAGCAACTCGTCCTATTAAAAAGCACTTTTCTTGTTTAGACTTTTAGCTTTGAGAAGAGCGGTGGGGGCGCGTACATGCATTAAATCTGTAATACA
The DNA here is from genome assembly GCA_024036415.1 of Prochilodus magdalenae. Taxonomy (NCBI): domain Eukaryota; kingdom Metazoa; phylum Chordata; class Actinopteri; order Characiformes; family Prochilodontidae; genus Prochilodus; species Prochilodus magdalenae. Next base: position 341,681 of record JAMWET010002687.1, read on the forward strand.
CACAATCGCATTCTGAAGTGAGGCGTATGAATTATGTATTTTTTCCTAACCGTTCAGCTGGGCATGTCCTTGAGATTTACATTTCATCGTCAAGGGCGTCCGTGTGAGCTCGAGCCTAATGCTACTTTTGACAAATTCTCTCTCTCTCCCTCTCTCTTTCTCTCTCTCTCCATTTCCCTCTCTCTCCGGCTGCACCCAAAACATTTCAGGGAAGCTCTCATTGTCCATGTCTCTCTGAAAGTCGGTCAGATGCGCAAGCGCTCGATGAATACGGCCTTTTACTTACTTAAGTGATGAGTCAGCCTTGTCGGCCATGACAGTTCGGAGAAGGGTTGAAGCAGTTACGGGCTGTGAAAGGGAGGATCTCCATTCCAGCTCTGCCAATAGAGAGGGTTTCTTTGTACCGTGTAACGCGTACAAGCATTTCTCAGATCCCAACCAGAGAAAACTGCACTGCACATTAGGTAGATAGCATGCATGCATTTAATGCCAGTTCATTTAAAGCTTCAGGTGTGTGGATGTTTGAAGGGGAAGCCCTCTAAAATTCTGGAGAATTCTTTACAGAATTCAGGGTGATTTCATGTAAAATGGTTGATTACAGGGATACTTATTAACACTGATTACTTCACACTGCTGGTTATAGACACCAGGGGTCACAACACAAACTATTCTTCCTATCTGAGACCACTGTCTGGGTCTCCTCAGAGTTTATGTGGAATGTTTGTGATAAATCTGTAAATCTTTGAGGGACTGTTTTCCTTGCAGTTCCCAGCACGTATCTCTCTGTCATATGTTCATTCAGTGAACTCTGTCCTCAGTGAATTGCCCTTCACTGGTGCCAATAGCTGTTAAGGAATATGATGGTAATAATAGATAAGCACTGTGTTTAGAACAGATTACATCATTACATTGTTTGTGGTGTTCTTACTTAACGTTTGGGCTGTGATAGCACTACCGTACACATGTTTTTCTTGTTCTCGGGTACTAAGTGAGTGTTCCCAATTCCTTAGGCCTAAATAATGAAGAGTATGACTACCGGTCCCCATACACTTTGCTTTTGTGGCCGGGACAATGATGTTTTGAGAAGAACATTTGCGATACAGATTTTAAGTAGCTTGTGGAACTGTGAGGACTGTCGAGAAGTTTATAGACCTGTCTGGAACTTTCTAGAACTTTCTAGAACTGCCTAGGACTGTCTAGTAGTACACATAGCAGTATAAATTCAGGAGTGTTAAAACAGTCATTTCAGTTGATGTTCCAGCTGAGCTGAGCTGCGGTATCTGGTGCATTCTGCTCAGTTTTGATTTATCAAGGCAAGAGTGTAAAAGTACTCTGTGACATTGTCTGATAAGATGTGTCAGGCATTTAAAGCATACTTTGGCAAGTCGTTTGAGAGTCAACACAAACTGTGGACACCTCATTTCACGTGCGAGCACTGCTAGAAAACTCTATAGCCACCACCACACGTGGGAGACTGGGGTTCGAATTCCAGTCTGGGTGACTACACTGTGCTACACCAATAAGAGTCCTTGGGCAAGGACTCCCTAACACTCACATTGGCCCCACCTGTAATGTGAATTAACCTTGCTAAGTCGCTCTGGATAAGAGCCGTCAGCTAAATGAATGCCGAAAATGTAATGTATGTTTGTTGGTTTTAATAAGGTTTTGACATTACAATAATATGATTTATGCACTTTCTTATCTTACACATATTAAAATAACACTTGGAATTAAAATAAGATTTTTTTTAAATGTATTTTTCATTGTTCCTGGTCATAGGAAATAAAAGTTTATGCGTGATGACGTCCGAGCTGGTTTATTGCTTTTATGCAATCGAGCACAACTGGGATTAACAACACATAGAAGCACCTGGAACAACAAATCCTGTGTTACATGGTGTTATGTTTTCTTCTGGTTCAGCTCAGTTTTCTTTCTGTCTTGGGCGGAAGTGTAGCAGTGTAGAGTCTTGACAGCTGACTGGCTCCTGTTTGGACAACTCTGGCTGCATAAGAGCAAAAGTGCTGTTGTGCATTCTTAACAGTTGGTTCTGGGCTTCTTTGTCAAAGTGTACGAAAAGTACAAGCCGCACAGTCTTAAAGCATCCAGAATTTGATTATGAATGTTGATGCGTATATTTTTGTGTTCTAACAATAATTCATTCATTGATTCATTATTCATTCATCTTCTATGCTGCTTCCCCCTTGGGTCCCAAGCAACCTTTTTTTGACCTTAAAAGAGCGGAAGACTTTTGACAGTTTTTCCCCAAATTATTATTTTAAGGAAATGGTTAAGATGTAAACAAAGTGGTTTTATTCTCAAGAAAGAGCTTACTGAGTCACAGTTATGGTGATGGGAACCAGATGTCTCGAGTGTAGTGGTCTCTAAAAGTTCCTTATAGCAAGTTAGATGCATTAAATTATTATACATATGCTCATCGTTTAAAGCAGCTCTTCAGTTGTAGGAATTTTGTGGCCCTAACATGTTTCTTTCATGACATCCGCTTATAGCAGAGGAGACACACCCTTGACATAACCTCAGTTCCATTACAGTTATGAAATCTAGAATCAGCCAATTATTAATGATGTTAATATAAGTACAGTTTTTGTTTGTGTTTTTTATATTTGCATGTGACCGTTTATATCTCTTCATATTATACTTTGTAACATAAACTTCATGTACAAACCTTCAATATATGCAAGGTGTCCCATAAAGTGTTCCTCCAAGACAATTTCATCTTGAAATAATATATTCCACTAGTCAGCTGCCCCATGACCTTGACCTAGAACTTGTACACTTTTTAGGACTAGAGGGGATACCATTAAGGTCATGTTTCTATCCATACAATGAGGTGCATCCTCTGCTAGTTGCTTTAAGGTTTGCAAGTGTTTCTGCCACTGGATGTATCATATCTCGGTCCTTGCATTTGGGTGGACCTACAGCCAAAGTGACATCATTTTCAGACCATGGTTTCCCTTCGCTGAACACGCCTGTTAATACATGGCCCGGAATACTGCGCTGTTGTTGTCTTTGTTAACAATGTCTGTCAAAATATGACTCGGATTACCTGTGGCTGTGACTAGAGGGAGGTTACACACCACAGTTTTGTGCTATTTCTGGTAATCCAACAGTCCCTGTTGTCAGAGATCATAGCATGTGAGGAACCCTCCCGAGGGCACAAGATGCACTTGCGTGGGGCGCACAGAGGTCAGGGGGGGGGGGGGGGGGGGGGAAGTGTTAAGTAAAAAATAGTAAACTTTTTAGTACTGTGAGTTAAAACGGAGGGGGGGGACGGATAGGGGCTGGGGAGGGGGGGGGGGGGAGGGGGGGGGGGGGGGGCCAACACTGGGGTGTACCTTTCGATTACGGACTATCTGCTTAAAAATTACGTCATTTATACTAGACACGATAGTGTGTGTTTATATTTATTTCTACTCGAAAACAGACATTGTGGTTAATCTGAATGTTAGAAGGTTACTAAAATATTGATGAAGGCAAACAGGCCTCAGAATGGAACAGGCTGATTGTAAATGCTTATTTTCATCCTCTTGGAACCAGCACCTTCTGGCTTCTGTATAGCAGTAGTTGAAAAGCATGTTTTGTTTTTTAAGTAACAAAGACATCCATACTTAATGTGTCATTGGTTTCAACTTTTTTTATAACATTGGAAAGTCAAAACTCTTAAAGGTTAGGTAATAGTTCGGTTTAGATTTTATTCATGTCATATCAATATGCCTATTTAAAATCATTCTTTCCATGTGTCTACATAAGACAAAACTTAGTACTGCCTTTTATGATATGTGACCATTAAGATAAATAGAATTGGCCAGTAAAAATGAGCCCTCATCACCCTGTAATTAGATTCATTATGATATTTTATATGCCATATCTGTACTAAGAACAGTCACAATGTACTGTAAGGTGGATTAATTCCGGCAAATCATGTAGGTAACTGTGATACAAATATGTATATATAAAGGCTGTGACAGTATTGGAATGGAAAGGGCAGTTTTCTTTTGTTTTTGCTCTCTTTTATTCACCAACCCCCTTTTCCGAAGCTCTTCTATCCTGCAGACATCAATCAGGCACTATCTGCATGTCCATTTGCCCTATGCTAATACATAGCAATCATATATACATGCTAATACAACTTCTATTTCAGCCATCAAGTGACCCACTGAGAAAAGTTCATTAGCTAGAGCAGGGTGCTGCACAGTGGTTTGTTATTGGTTAGTCTCTTCAAGAAGGTAATGGAAAAAAATGCTTTGTCTATGTAAGAACCCAATTTCGAATTGGCCCGAGTTGAAATGTATTTGAGTGCCAGTATCTTTGCTTCCCAACACGTGGCTAGTATACACAGTAGATGTTATAAGATACGGTATGTTAAGTGCATCAGACACAGACAAGTAATCCCAGCATCAAGTCTCCCTGGTTCTCAGCCCCATCTCAGTATCATATACTGTACCTGCTTTCACAGTGCCCACCACGCTCTAAAACCATAATTCGAGATGTTTGTGTATGAATAATTTCGGACAGCTTGCATGTAATAGTTTTATATTGAGTTTCAATACGCTCATATTGGAGGTGTAATACTGTATTGTGCCTGACACATCCATGTTGGCTTTCCCTCTCTTTTTCGAGAACAGCATGCCATAAGACTGTGATAGAAAAAAGTGTTATGGGAGACACAGCTGCTTTTTTACATCAGTAAACAAAAATAAAACACTGAGGAGCCCATTGAGAACAACACAGGGCATGCCCCACCACACAATATGTTTCTTCATTAGCAAGCATTCAAAGAGCGGCCAAAAGCCTACAGAACATCCCAAACCTAATGAGAAATTTGGGTTTTTTGACCTATACCATTTATCAAGTTTTTGTGAGAGAGAAAATACTTTAGTAACAATTAAAAATACCTTTGTAATGTGTAGTCTTAGATGTAACTATCTTACCATAAACAGGGCTGAGGGTGATCCATGGTCAGTGCCACGAAAGTAGTCTACTAAGGTCCATTGCACACTTCAAATGGACAATATGCGATGAATTTGAAAACTATACTTAGAGGCGATTGTTGTTTTATCTGTCCTACCACTACCTATTGGAGCTAAAATTGAAATGATGACTATCAGCTCAAAGATGAATAATGTTTTATGAGTTGAGTATAGTCAGCTGGACCAATGGTCTTGTTTCATACCAGTCCACCACTTCCTGAACTCTAAAAACAAGCGCTCGTCTGGTTGTCATTAATACGGGATACATTAAAAAAAGTGTTGTAAGAAACAGTATTGTACCAAGAATAGAGTTTCCGACGGAAAGATGACGCAAAGTGGTGAACCTCTTAAATACACATTTTACAAGGTTCTACACAATATTGTAACAAAGTTAATGATGCGGAAACTTCAACAAAATAAGCGAGCAAAACAAGGTCAGGTGTGTAGGTTTAGAGTTGAAATAAACAATGGGTTATTCACCCATACTTGAATAAAAAACAGCTCTGCGCTGGTTTCAGAACTCTTTCGATAGTTCCTCCCACCATGCCTCGCTTTTCACACGAGGGACTTTTTAAAATTCGTAGACTGGCCTGAAATGAACCTATTAGGCTGGCCCTAATTATCCATGGGCCCAGACATGTGCTATCAATCTACAAATAAGCCAGATAAACGTCAAAGGTAATTTTCAGTGGGGCAATTTTAAAAAAAACTTGAAAAAAAAAACTTTGGAAAAAAAAAGTAATACCAAACATCTGCTATCATTAGGTGAAAACATTTGCAATTAAAGTCCCATTAAATACTTCCTAACAGTTGACTGAAAATCAAGGAACAGCCCTCCAGGTGGAAGGCATGCTCTATTAAAAGTCCAGCTGATAAGTAGTACAGTCCTAGTATCTTATGAACACATTAAACAAATACAACCTGCAAAGAGAAGAGCATGGAGAGGGGAGAACTGCCCATGGTCCCAAAGCTCCACCTCATCATGAACATCATGGAAGTAGTGTTATGGGCATGAACATGTGACGTGGTGTCTTTTTTTAAGTACCTTAAAATAGGGGAGTAGTATTGGAAAAACGCTTTTAATTCATATAATTTTCATCCATGTGGATAAAGGACGTAGAAAAGGACAAAAATTTCTTGGAGAAAGTCTGGTTCCAGTGACTTACATTAAAATTAAATGAGGTTTTTGCCCTCCTTTATATTTGCCATTTTGGGGGCACTTGTTTTTCTTTGGACAGTGGCCATATAGCCAAACTAAAACTCTAAAAAAGTCTGCAGATTGTCATGTTCATTATTTAATCTGTCACTAGACAAGCATTTTGCTTGATGCTGGATAGAGCAACTCCTTTTAAGTCTCTGAGGGTTAGGATTAGAGGTTGTGGTTAGTTATACTCCTAGGCATGAACAGCTGCGTAAACACAGATTTCATGTAAATACCAGCAAAAATTAGCTGCAACCTAGTGTGGTGTCTGCGTATTAGTTTGTTTTCTCTGCATGATAGGTGAGGCGGGGTGGTGGTGTGCTCATTCCGGCCACTGTGTGTGCCAAACTCAAAAAGCTTTGAGAGCTAACCCAGAAATGTCATCAGACTGAAATAAGGAGTTTCTTCACGAGCTGGAGGAGTTTCTCTGTGTGTGTAAACTTCCGTGCTCCTCTAGAGCCCCAGTGACATTCTCCACCCACCCACACACTCCTACCTATGGGCAATGACCCTGTTTACTGACAGCTTCATTGTCTGATTGGAGGGCTCCACCTGAGCCTCCAGTGACATCCACTTCCCAATCACTACTGCACTTTTATCATCTGCACTGAGAAATTGTCCGTCCACGGGTTGGATGAGCACAAAATCAGCACATCGCTATAGAGGACTGCAGAAGAGTAAACAGTGGTACATTGATTGGGAATAACCAGCTCAAACGGGCAGCCCATGGATCAGTACTATATTTCTGACTCAAGACGCTTAAGCATGCTAACCATGGGTGGGAGCTTTTGCTGTTGTAGATATATTGGAATGTACCTGGCCAGGAAATGAGAAACATACAAACTCTGGGCAGTGTGGTACTGCATTTAGATACTGTTAGAAATGATGTCACAGTGTATTTTTCAGAGTATGTCCTACAGAGATATAACCTAAATACAGAATAAATTAATGAATGATGTATCCTGTATCTCTAAATATATAAACTTAATATAATTCACATCACAGTTTGTCACAATTCACACCAATTGTCACAATTGTTCCTGTTTTATTTAAATTATATTCAAAGTCTGTTTTTCTGTGTGCACTGCTGTTGGGTTTGGTGCAATTTGTCTATTCTGACCTAATAATAAATATTGTGTATTATGAAAATTTAAAAATCAGAAACCAACAGTTACAATGTACAATGACAATAAACCACATTCCATTCCATCTAGAAAGATTTCACCTGTGAGGATCCCAATTTACTTCAAGCAGTTTTCAGAGCCTATAGTTAATAATTCATCACTCATCTTATTT